>OZ010787.1:159449555-159602055 GCA_963932465.1 Maratus speciosus | reverse complement strand
CCGGGGCATGGATTCGATGAGGGTGTTAAAGTAATCGTCGTCCAATTCGTTGAAAGCCGCCAGCACGTTTTCCCACAGTTGGTCTTTGTTGGCCGAATCCGCGCGCGTTCGTCTCACGAGTTCGGCCCACACGTTTTCCACCGGATTCATGTCCGGGCCTTTCGGCGGCCAATCGTGCATGACGGTCACGTTGTGCGTTTCCAACCAGTGTTTCGCGAGTCGACTCGTGTGGATCGGGGAAAGATCGTGCATGAAAGTCAAATCGTTGTCCAAAACGTCGTCTTCCACGATCGGAAGGATTTCGTTCACGTAGTAGTCGGCGTTGAGCGTTCTCTGCGCGATCCTGTGTATGTATTTGAATTTGTTTCCGAACGCCATCCAAACGCATATGGTGAATCGCCCTCTCGGATTACTGTTGGACACGATGTAATTTTGGTCGAATCGGTCGCTGACCCGCGGTCTGTAAACGCGCAACGGGCCCCTCGAAGAGGCTCGGAATATTTTTTCGTCGGAAAACACGACGCCGTTCCATTCGTCCGCGCTCCACGCGATGTGATTGACGGCAAACTGGAATCGCTTTTGAACGTGCACGGGCTTCAAAAAAGGCTTGCGTGCCGGAACGCGGCATCTCTGGCCCTTTTCTTTCAAACGCTTGCGAATCGTGTCCACGCTGACTCTGGGAGCCAATTCGTCTCGAATTTCGACGGCCGACATGAAAGGATTCGTCGTGGACGCGTTCAAGATGTACAAGTCTAAAGCTTCGTCCGTCACTCGAGGCCTTCCGCGCTTTTTGGGAACGGTTCCCGTGATTTCTTTGACCAGCCAGTAATGAACCGTCGACGGAGCGATTCGAAATATTCTCGCGATCTGGCGTTCGGATAAATGTTCCTCTTCGTGCAATCTGACGATTTCGCGTCTGTGTTCCATCCTTGTGTGTAAAACGTCGAAAACGGAAAACAAAGAACAGATCCACGATGGATTCCGAGATCGAGATGCATTGCGCGAGGTGTCGAACCAAAACGAAAACCGTCGACGTGAAAAAAACAATGTCGAAAACTCACAGGCCGATGTTGAGAGGCACGTGCGCCGTGTGCCGGACCAGAAAAATCACGTTCGTGAAAATGAAGAAAAAATAATCAAGAGGATGTATTTTTTTAATCTCGTCCAGACCGATATCTGTCATCCGGAAAAAGTTTCTCTGGTTCCCGGGCCCGCGCTGTTCTGTCACCAATGCGGAAAAGGTTTCTCCGTCTACGAATACATCACCAGGATTTCGACCGATCATTTTCGTTCCAGCGAGTTGGCGCAGGCTTTTCGCGAATGGACCGGGGACGAAAACGTGCCCATGAATTTCACTCTCGTGGACTTGGAAGGTATATTTCCGAAAACGATCGTCGGCCAGTCTCTGAATCGCGTGCTCCAGAGCTTGAGACTTTTACGAGCCATCAACGCCCCTTTCACCACCCGACCGCAAGTGGATCGTTTCGAAGACATGAACAATTTTCTGTTTGATTTTTTGAATATGGTGAAGGAACATCCCGAATCGACCTCCGCGAGAGAAATAATAAACAAACTGTTACACTCCATGTACGAGCATTTGAACACGAGCAAAGAATCGATCGACCTGTTTAGCACCTATTTCGACGATCTGGTTCCTTTCGTTAAACGTTGCGCGCCCGACGAGAAACCGATACTCGCAAACGATCCTTTTCCTAATCTGGCCCGCGAAATGCACGAGCAACTCCAACTGTCTTCCACCATCCGCAAACAGTTTGGAAAATTTTCGATTCCGTTCGACATGATTCACGTGATGGTCTGCAGTTTCGCTTGTTCGGCCGACATGGACGTGGTCGGAAACTGGGTCATGGATTTCATCGCGAGGGTCTGCAGGGCCCGATTCTTTTGGGAATCGTATCCCGATTGCCCGTTCGTCGAGAAAATGAGTCGAATCGTCTACCGCGAAATCCTGAGCCGGGCGGGAACCGACCATTACAAAACCTTGACGAAGATCACGACGGGGGAATCGATCGAACACTATTCCACGTTTCTGATGCCGTTCCACGAGTTGCAAATGTTTTTGAAAGGAAAATTTTGCAGGGGTAAACACGACCGCGTGCAGGAAATGGCGTTTCATCAAATGTTTCCCGCCGTTTGTTTTACGGACCACGGGGACCAACTGGGATTCACGATCGGCCACAACTATCTGGTCCAGACGCTCAACAGAAACAACGGAAGGATCGTGAAAGGCATGTTCAAAACGGCCAAGAGCCTTCACCGTGCGGTCCAAAAGTTTATCGCCAAGATTAGAGATTTCGAAACGATGCCGGACGGATCGCGAAATACCCAGTTGCTTTGGACCGTGGACACGTTCCAGTTGTTTCTGGCCAGCGATCCGGAATACGAAGCCGAAATCAAAAGCGTCCTCGGAACGCTGGTCGGCAATAAACAAGATGGAAACTAACACGTCCAAATCACTCGACAGTCGAATCCGCGAGCTGTTGAATTCCACCGTAGACACCTTCAACGCGAACGGCGAAGACTCCGTGACCATGAAAACCATGAAACTACATACGGTGGGTACGGTTCTCGAAAAGCTCAGGCTAGGCGGTTGGAGTTTCGTCCTGAAGCTTTTCAAGACCCACACGCCCGTTCACCCTAAAATCGCGCAGGAACTTTCAAAGTACGGCGACGACGAAACCGCATGCGCTCTGTCTCAGTGTTTCGTTCGAAACGATAAACTCGTGCGCATCGTCAAACAGACGGCTCAGCGCGAAGCGAACATGGCTGAAATTTTAGCCGTGGACGGTCTGGCGGGAAACATCAGCAACGGACCCAATTTCGAATACAAACATTACATCGGTAACCTTCGCTTCGCCGACAAGGGCGAACCCAAATCCAACTTTGACGAGGAAAGCGAATTCAAGCGACTGCACGTCCAGACCGTTCGAGAAATGTATCGAATGATGGCGGGTACGCCCGAGCCCACCAAACACGTTTACGACATTCTGCGAAAATGTTTCTACCAGACCGTCGGGACCAATCTCCCCGAAATCGAATTCAATGAGGAAGAGGCCATGGACGGCGAGTTGGAAGGGAAAATCGCCATCATGTACATGAACAACATGAAAAGAGAACAGATGGAGAGTCTCGTAAAGAGTCTGAGGCTTCGGGGAGAAAAACGAACGGTCGCCGAAACGGAAACTAGCGAAGAAGAAAACTGCACAGAAAAGAAAAAGTCTAAGCCTCGAGACGAAAAGAAAGCGACCAAGAAAAAGGCCGCCGTAGAAACCGAAACCGAAACCTTCGACGAAAGCGAATCAAATTCAAACGAACGATAAACCTATCGAAAAAAAAAAAAAAAAAAAAAAAAAAAAAAAAAAAAAATTTTTTTTTTTTTTTTTTTTTTTTTTTTTCGTTATAGGATTGAGATATTTTATACACTTTCTTTTATAAACTTTCTCGGATAAATATCTGGAAAATTTTACAAGTCCAGAATGCGAGATTAAATGTGGAAAATTTTACAAGTCCAGAACGCGAGATTAAATGTGTAAAATTTTACAAGTCCAGAACGCGAGATTAAATGTGGAAAATTTTACAAGTCCAGAACGCGAGATTAAATGTGGAAAATTTTACAAGTCCAGAACGCGAGATTAAATGTGGAAAATTTTACAAGTCCAGAACGCGAGATTAAATGTGTAAAATTTTACAAGTCCAGAACGCGAGATTAAATGTGAAAAATTTTACAAGTCCAGAACGCTACGATAAATTTAACTAAGATTCAAAAGTCTAAAAGATACAAACCTCCATCCTTAGAAAAAAAAAAAAAAAAAAAAAAAAAAAAAAAAAAATTTTTTTTTTTTTTTTTTTTTTTGCTTGAGAATATAAGGCTTCGACAAAAACTTAAAGATTTACTTCTACACATTTTCGTCTCGCGTTCCGGACTTGTGTGATATTTTTCGAAAACTATTTCCGAGTCGTTGAAATCATGCAACGTAAAAATGTATCCTTTACAACAAGCATGGAGAAAAAGAAATCAGTTTTTATACCCACTGAGGAAGAGGTAGAAGAACATTACTATCGAGGCGTGGATTCGTTCGATTCGGATTGCATGCGCCAATCGTCGTATCGTAGACGCGTGGAACAATCTGTATTTCGTTCACCTTCATCCGGACTAGATCGGTTTCGACGCGTCATTTCGTCTTGGAGAGAACACGACACTAGTATCGTTTTCGGTAATTTGGGACGCCAACCCTACTTGTTAGACTATTACTTGGACATGTGTTTTTCTTACCGAGAAGAGGTGGACGTAACGTGTCGCTGGAAACTCCAATCCCCCTATCAAATCGAAAGCCTCGAAAAAGTCGATTTTTTATTCGTCGTCGAACCGAATTTCGGAGACACGATCAAAAAACCTCCGCGAGCCAAACATCTGGTCGTTCTGACCAGTCATCTGAATCTGTCCGCTTCCGATCGCGACAGGAGATACGACCATCTTCACCTGACCAGTAACAGAAAATACGCTCCGCCGCGCTCCGATCTTCGAGAAGGTACGGAGTTTAAACCTCCGATTTTTCACGATCGACGGATCGATTCCTTACCGAAGGAACACGAACCCGTTTTCTTAGACGTTCGTAATTCGGAATCGGCAAACGAGGCGTATCTCAGATTGCTGACCGGAAAAGAAATAATTCGCAAAAGACCCTATAAAATATTGATGGATGATCGCGACCGCGAGATTTTAAACCGAATTTTGCCGGAGACGGAAAGAAAAATCGAAGAACTGGGTTTTATTCCTTGGAAAAACATATTTTACTGCTGTATTTAATAAGGACATGCTTTTCCGGGATTATCACTCTTGCATCTGACGAGGTAGTTGTTAAACCACGTCTCGAATCTTTTCACGGTCTGAAATTTTCTGAATTTCAAAACGCCGGAATTTAACCTATCGCTTATCGATTTGCGTACGGTCGCTTCTTTTAAAAATATTCCGCTGCCGAAAGAAAGTTTATGTCGTTCGTCTGGCGGCACAAACTGCTGAACCGACACGTGAGGTTCGTCGAACCCCAGACACCAAAATACCGCGTTTGCGAAAAAGTAAATCGTACCGTGTTTGTCTACGTAGACGATCATTTCGTACAGATTATCGTCTTTCAATATGTGCGGCGCAAACGTCAGATGGATCCACTTTTCGTTAGCCATATACTTGTAGTTTTAAATGTGAAATTTTTACTCGTAAAACGGACTTGTAAAATGTTTCGGAAAAATTTTCCGAACCATAAAAAATATCTCAACCCTACAATGTAAAAAAAAAAAAAAAAAAAAAAAAAAAAAAAAAAAAAAATTTTTTTTTTTTTTGAGAGAGTCTAATAAAAAAATCAAGAGTCTAATAAAGCTCATGGATCAGGTCGAAGAATTGTTACAGCTAGACGAACTCAACCCGGGTTCGTTCGGTTCGCTGGAAAAAGGAATCAGTTACGCCATCATTTTGTGCATGACCGTACCCATTCTGCTCATACCCGTCCTTTACGTGTCCGTACGCCGAAGCATTTTCAAACTCGTGTTTTTATTGTTGACCATCTTGAGTTTTTTCTCGCTCGTCGTTCGTTTCAAATTTTCGTGGATCGTGTGGACGAGCTCGCGACTGCAAGAAATTTACAACCGCTACGATGCACGAATACGAGTTTAGGCTCGTGGTCCAGCATTCTTCGTCTTTCGCCCCGGTTTTCCGAGACTTGGGTTATTCGACTCGGAAAAACGTGGTGTACTACGCCAAACCGCATTTTCGTTTCAAGAACGGAACTTGGGAGGTGAAACGCGTCGAATCCACCCATTTCGTTTACCACGACGGCGCGTGGTTCAAATGGGTCCATTCCGTAGAAACGCCTTACGGGAAATGGAAGGAATCTACCAACAGATCTTTTTTGCACGAAACGGGAAATTTTCAAAATCCTTTCGCCGAAGAAATCCGAGATTGCGTCCAGATTGACGACCGGGCTCAACTGTACGCTTTCAGAAGCGGCTTGGACTACAAGTTGGTGTTCGAATGGGAATACGGAACGTTCGAGAAAAAACTCGAAAATTTCAAACCGGTCCGACTGCTCGAGTGCTTGAGCGAATACAAGCGCATCTACGACGCCATGAGTGGTTTTTCCGCGCCTCCGTACCAGCCGAACGAAAACGTCTTTCGGAAACCCGTGACGTGCGTGCGGGAAATTCCAGACGGAGACCGATATCTGTACGCCCATAAAATGGACGGCGTCTTCGGACTCGTGTACAGTTATCCGGACAGAGTGAAAGAAAAATGGGAAGGGTACGAATCGCGCATTCGTAGCGGACAGACTCTGGGAGACGGATACGTTTTCGCCGCCGAGAAAATGGAAACTGGAGAAATTGTTTTGCTGGACGTTTATCGAGTTCGAGGATTCGACACGGCGAGTTGGTGCAGGCGCGGAATCTTGCTGAATTTTTTACCGCAAGTGAAATTAATCGAAGGATATTTCGTCCAAAAGTACGTCTCGGACAGAAATGCCCTCGGCTCCACACCGTTCAAAACCGACGGAATAGTCGTTCACGACGTCGAACAGGACGTCGTGTTCAAATTCAAAACTAACCATTCCGTCGATTTAGTTTATTTCGAAGGGTATTTTCAGTTACCGAACGGCCGGATAAAATGTTTGGATGGGAATTTAGAAAACGGCCGCGTGTACGAAATTTCGACAGCCGACGGAAGGGTCGTTCGAAGGAGATTCGATCGATTCAAAGGAAATACCGACAAACAACTCGAGAGCGTGCTCGCTCATGGTTGGAACGGGCCACCTATCGAATATCAAACGTAAAAAAAAAAAAAAAAAAAAAAAAAAAAAAAAATTTTTTTTTTTTTTTTTTTTTTTTTTTTTTTTTTTTACTAGAGGGTAATGATGAAATTTTTTTCGAAAAGATTTCTTTGAAAATTTTTACAGGTCCAGACTGCGAGATCAAAACTGAAAATTTTTACAAGTCCAGACTGCGAGATCAAAACTGAAAATTTTTACAAGTCCAGACTGCGAGATCAAAACTGAAAATTTTTACAAGTCCAGACTGCGAGATCAAAACTGAAAATTTTTACAAGTCCAGACTGCGAGGCAAAACTGAAAAAAATTACAAGTCAATTAAGTTTTCAGAAAGTTATATTTTCTCAAAAAAAAAAAAAAAAAAAAAAAAAAAAAAAAAAATATATATATATATATATATATATATATATATATATATATTTTTTTTTTTTTTTTTTTTTTTTAATATCAGTATCAATATATAAGCAGTGGGTAATGGAACAGGATAAAGTTTATTTCCTTTTCCTACCGATTTGTAATAATCATGGCTACTAGGCGAGTGCGAACAGATTATATTTTGTCGAATGTAGTTACCAATATAAGAGATACTTTTCAACCTATGAAAATACCTATACCCGCTTTGAATACAAAGGAAGAAAATGTTTTCGAACGCGTGCTGAAGCTCTGCAAAACTATTTATGGAGCTCACTTTTCTCAAAAACGTGAAATCGATAACGGTCTCAGATACGTTAAAGAAGACAGATTAAAGCTAATGTTGTTCAGCCTGTATAAACAAATCTTTGCGAATCGTATTAGTTGGTCTCGAATTATGTTATACATGTGCAACGTCGCAAATTTAATGATCCATTCCAAGTCTAACGATCTCCTGTTATCACACTTTATCGACATCGTGAAGAAAAAACTTTCACGTTGGATCAAAAAACGTAACGGCTGGGAAGCGATAGAAATCGACGAACGGTTCACCGCAGTTCGTATAAAGGTTCCGTATATGTTTTTGGAAGATTTTGTTCTTCGCCGTAGTGAAAGGTTGGCAGTTAAAGAAAGAGTAAGATATGACAAGTAAAAAAATCTTGGTCCGATTTATTCTAGCGTTCTTGACTTGTAAAATTTTTCAGTTTTGATCTCGAGTTCTGGATTTGTAATTTTTTTTCCGAACCATAAAAATTATCTCAATCCTATAATGTAAAAAAAAAAAAAAAAAAAAGAATGGAGATTTATATACTTTACACTTTTGAATCTTAGTTAAATTTATTGTAGCATTCTGGACTTGTAAAATATTTCAATCTTGTTTCGAGTTCTGGACTTGTAAAAATTTCCAGTTTTGATCTCGCATTCTGGACTTGTAAAAATTTTCAGTTTTGATCTCGCAGTCTGGACTTGTAAAAATTTTCAGTTTTGATCTCGCAGTCTGGACTTGTAAAAATTTTCAGTTTTGATCTCGCATTCTGGACTTGTAAAAATTTTCAGTTTTGATCTCGCAGTCTGGACTCGTAAAAATTTTCAAAGAAATCTTTTCGAAAAAAATTTCATCGTTGCCCTCTAGTAAAAAAAAAAAAAAAAAAAAAAAAAAAAAAAAAAAAAAAAATTTTTTTTTTTTTTTTTTTTTTTTTTTTGAGAGAAGTTGTCTTCGAATATATAAACGCTGAAACCCTCAACCAACTAATATTGACTTTTTTTCCTTTTCTAATAACAAGGAAACTATGGAAGGCTATGATAATCTCGTTTCGAAAGTGTTGGCCAACGAATCTTTGGCCAACGCGGCTAAGAATATGGTCGACGAGCACTGTTTAAATCTCGTGAATCCAGATTGGTCGACGCAATTACAAAATAATGTCACATATCAAAATTACCTTTATCATGCTAAAAAGTTATGGAAACCGGCATTCTCGACGAACCATTGCGACTGGGAAGAATCAAAAAAAGACCATTTCGAAATCGTCTTAGTCGCTACTTGTAAATTTTTAAAAGCGTACAAAAAAGAATCTTACTATCCGAACAGTCGTCGAGCAAACCTTCTCGTCCTCGATTCCGAACCTCTGACCAAAATCGCGCGGGCGATGACTTCCGATTTAGGACCGGACGTCAACGTTTGGAAAGATCACAAATTTCCTTTCGTCGAATGCGGTTTCATGGCATGCAGCGAATGCAGCGAGTTTACGCAGAAATTTCAAAAAGCCGGATACAGAGTGAATCGAATCAACCAGCCTTGCATATCCGACACGAAAGTGTTCGACGGAGAGCGCGTAGTCAATCGGTTTTATTCTCAAATGGAAGAGATGTTTAACGATACATTTTTAGCCGTTTTGCGGTTACAACTGAATGCGAGATATTATTTAAAGAAGCAAAACGTTTATCGCATCAGCGGGGAAGTTTTAGATTTCGTCGGATTTCTCGAGAACAAATTGAAGCCGACTAAAAAAGTCGATTTGGGACCACTGATTCAATTCGAATACAAGCCCGAAACCCCGTCGATTAAATATGAGGAAAAGAAATCTGCGGATCTGGATTCGAAAGTGAAGTGTAACGACGGCTTCGACGATTTCGACGAAATCTTCGAAAACGAAGAACCGCTCGCTATAGAAGAAAAAGGGCAGAGTAGCGACCAACGGAAGCGGCAGAGATCGAGCCCAGATGACGAAGGGGAAACAGATACTAAAAAACTAAATATGTCCGGTGCGGACGATTACGAAATCGAGAAATTTCTATTTAAAATTGACTAAAGCAAAAAAAAAAAAAAAAAAAAAAAAAAAAAAAAAAAAAAAATTTTTTTTTTTTTTTTTTTTTTTTTTTTTTTTTTTTTTTAGTTTATAATACGTATATAATGGTATTAAAAATTTACTCCATCTAAAGTTTGAGTCGCTAAGTAAATGAAAAGTGAGTTAAATAAAGTAACTATTAACGATGGCAAAAGAATGCGTGACGTTAACAGACTTGTATAACTGGTGTTTAAAAGAACATTATAGAAAAAACGACCATCATCCGGAGCATTTTAAAAATCCAGACGTGGAAATGACTGAAATTCCAAGAATGGAACTGACGTGTGATTTATTGGGATCAGTTTTGGGAACTTTTAGAAAAAAAGATTTATCACTGTCTTTATCCGAATGTAGATGTATAATTGAAAACCAAAAGTGGCGACATTGGAAACATGCTATAAAAAATTACTTACCTATTGCATCCGCTACTGCACCCGATTGTGGTAAAAGATGGAAAAAATTTCCAGATGAGGAAAAAGAAAAATTGAAGGAATTATTTCAAAAATTTAAAAATGATACATGTATTAATGATATATATGACGAATTGGTCAATTTGGAATCAGTTCAGTATTATTTAAGAGACCTCGAATATCACAAAAAGGCTGTATGCGAAGTTTGGGAACAAATCCCTGAATTTAACGTACCCGAGTTAAAATATAAAATAGAAACTCACGATAATGACAAATATGATACGATAATGATTTTAGGATATACTGCCGAGTGGTGTTTTAAAGAGTAAATCTCATAAACGTGAATTTTATTATACTGTTAAACTTTTCATATAATTAAATTCATAATAATTTAGTATAATTTATTTTCATATTTACAACTCTTACAATACTAGTTGATGTCCAACTATATTAAAAAAAAAAAAAAAAAAAAAAAAAAAAAAAAAAATTTTTTTTTTTTTTTTTTTTTTTTTTTTTTTTTTTATCAACACGTTGCTCCGCTTTTCAAAGCGTTCGTCAGAGCAAATTGAGACGGAATATCTTTCAAAGAATAATTTTTGTGTAAAACTTCCTTTTGTACCATTGACACGAATGCGTTATAGAAAATTTGACTTCCAGAGCCCACACCGTTTACAATCAGAGGATGTGGGTGGTTAATCAATTCCGTTGCAATTAAACCGATTCCGTCTATAAACTCGCAGTTGTAAGGTAAATAATCAGCAAAATTATCGTTATCGAACGTGACTCTCATTTCTGAAAATTGACAGTTGAACAATATATATTGCATGCTGATGGACAAATCTGTATCCTCGAGTGTTTTAATTCCAGCCTTCGTATAAATAGAAACGTCCTTGAGACATTTGAAAATGGCCTGATCCCGTATATGAGACTCGGAAATTGATTTTTTACTTCGAACTAGAGAAATTAAATTTGGGAATAGAGTTTCGTGGTTGGGTCCCGGATCGACGTTTTTATCCAGACTGTTCAAGTTTCGATAAATTTCGATGGGTAGCCTATGTTCTACCCTTTTGTTGGCGGTCATTCCGTATTGTCGAATATAGTCTAAAATAAAAGGATTCATTTGATATTGTCGGTAGCTGCTATTTTTGTCTTGAAACTCTTCCGGTCGCTGCGTCCTGTCGAAAAACTCTTTCGTTGGAAAAATGACCGTATATCGTTTAAAGTAAGCCGCGTTTTTAACTGGTCTCAAAAAGGGTCCGACCCATGCGACGTTGGTCGGATGATCGTCTTGGTGATAACCCATTTCCAAACCGTAAAAATCTCTGAGATGTTTTTGGCACATGACCATGCTCAGATTGGTTCTTTTCGGAGCTCTGCACTTCGAACCGGAAGCGTTAAACAGGCAAGCTGTGGGTTCCGTGTTCGCCATGTTTTCCTTTATTGTAACGAATCAAGTTAGACGCGATGTTGAAACGCAAATTTAATTTCAATGCCAAACCGATTTCCAAACGTTTTAACAATTTCAAGGTGTTGACGAAATCTCAAAAGGCGTTGAAAAAGCTCGTTTCGAGTAACGAAAAACTGAAAGGCGCGATCAAAACCGTTTTCAGTAAAAAGGGTTTGAAGGTGGCGGCCGCGGGTGCGCTGGTCGGAACGGGCGTGGCGAGCATCTGGAGTTATATAGAATCCAATTCCGGATGCTTCAAGAAAAAATCCGACGGTTCGGTGTGTAAATACGACGAACTGAGTTGCTGCCAAAAAGGCAAGCTCGACAACGTCCCGTTTTGCCACGGGACGAAAAATTTGACAAACGTTTGCAAAGATTTCGACGAAGACGACGAAAAATCCTGCTGCCGACTCTGCGACTGCGAATACGTCGACTGTTTGCCGGGCGACACCATGAAATGCCAGAGACCTACGGTGGCCGACGCGCTGAACCATTTTGCGAGCCAAGTCGGTTCGACCGTTTGGTCGGGCATCGGAACGGTTTTTCCCTGGATATCGCAAGTCTTGTACGGATTGGCCGCCGTATTCGTGCTCTGGATCGCATACTACGTTCGATCCTTTTTTCGGATGACGAGAAAGAAAGATGTATGAAAGATTGGCCGTTTGCCGTTTACCCGTCGACGATCTGTTGTCGGAATTTTACGAAGGAGAAAACCTGGAGCCCGTCGTCAAATCTTTGAATCTGCGATACGGCAAGTGGCCCGTTCAGTTTTACGTTTCGTTGGATCTGGTCACGCATCCGAAAATCAGGGACGTCGTCCGTAAATACATTTCGAAACTGTTGGAAGACAAGGAACGGTACGGATACGTTTATTATCTGAGCGGTCGAAATTTGTTGATACCGCTCACCGTTAAATTTCAGGGAATCGAAGTGTTTACCGAAGTCGAAGACAGGGATCGGATCCTGAAAACCATCGACGAATTGGCGAGCGAATTTGCATGCAGAGGAAGCATGATGCACGAAATCACCACGGTGGAAATTTATTATTTCATCGTGAGACTCGTGAACCCGAAATTGACTTGGTTGGCCGTCGAATACATGATCAACAGTTTGAGACAACACGTTCATTTGCTCATGTCTCCCGAAAGAAACTTTACTTGGACGGAACGGGAACCGGTCGGAGACGTGGACAAAAATAAATTGTTGTTTTGTTCAGACTAAAAAAAAAAAAAAAAAAAAAAAAAAAAAAAAAAAAATTTTTTTTTTTTTTTTTTTTTTTTTTTTTTTTTTTTTTAGATATATACTTTTATAAGTTACATTAAAGTTGTGTAAAGTTGTTCTTTTATTTCAGTTTTTAAAATGGCTACACGGTTATGGAATGAAACAACCCTTTTACAGCGATATGATGTTTTCGGGTACTTATATTTTATCGAACTTGAACCGGACGGAAGATGGACTCGTGGGTAAGTCGATTTCTGATTATTTCTTTAATCGTACTTTGAAGTTTTTTCGAACAGATTGGAAATTTTTGCCCCGCGCTCTGGACTTGTAATTTTTTTCAGTTTTGATCTCGCAGTCTGGACTTGTAATTTTTTTCAGTTTTGATCTCGCGCTCTGGACTTGTAATTTTTTTCAGTTTTGCCTCGCAGTCTGGACTTGTAATTTTTTTCAGTTTTGCCTCGCAGTCTGGACTTGTAATTTTTTTCAGTTTTGCCTCGCAGTCTGGACTTGTAAAAATTTTCAGTTTTGATCTCGCAGTCTGGACTTGTAAAAATTTTCAGTTTTGATCTCGCAGTCTGGACTTGTAAAAATTTTCAGTTTTGATCTCGCAGTCTGGACTTGTAAAAATTTTCAGTTTTGATCTCGCAGTCTGGACTTGTAAAAATTTTCAGTTTTGATCTCGCAGTCTGGACTTGTAAAAATTTTCAGTTTTGATCTCGCAGTCTGGACTCGTAAAAATTTTCAAAGAAATCTTTTCGAAAAAAATTTCATCATTGCCCTCTAGTAAAAAAAAAAAAAAAAAAAAAAAAAAAAAAAAAAAAAAAAAAAAAAAAAAAAAATATATATATATATATAATTTTTTTTTTTTTTTTTTTTTTTTTTTTTTTTTCAACACTGGAGATTTATATACTTTACACTTTTGAATCTTAGTTAAATTTATTGTAGCAGTCTGGACTTGTAAAAATTTTCAGTTTTGATCTCGCAGTTTGGACTTGTAAAAATTTTCAGTTTTGCCTCGCAGTCTGGACTTGTAAAAATTTTCAGTTTTGATCTCGCAGTCTGGACTTGTAAAAATTTTCAGTTTTGATCTCGCAGTCTGGACTCGTAAAAATTTTCAAAGAAATCTTTTCGAAAAAAATTTCATCATTACCCTCTAGTAAAAAAAAAAAAAAAAAAAAAAAAAAAAAAAAAAAATTATATATATATATATATTTTTTTTTTTTTTTTTTTTTTTTTTTTTGAAAATTCAATGTATAAAAGTGTGCGTTTTCTTTCAGAAAACTAAAAAGACTCTTCGGACGAACAAATTGGTAAGTTTCGTGTTTTCTTTTTGTGTTTTTCTATCTTTTCTTCTCGTTCGAGGCGCCGGAAACCCAGCGGTGTTAACTGAAAGCGTCTCGATCCCTTCAGCTTTTTTGTGTTTTTCTGTCTTTCTTCTCGTTCGGTGCACCCGAAACCCAGCGGTGTTAACGTAAAGTGCCCGAACCCTTCGACTTTTTCTTCGAGGCGCCGGAAACCCAGCGGTGTTAACGGAAAGCGTCTCGATTCTTTTTCTGTCTTTCTTCTCGTTCGGTGCACCCGAAACCCAGCGGTGTTAACGTAAAGTGCCCGAACCCTTCGACTTTTTCTTCGAGGCGCCGGAAACCCAGCGGTGTTAACGGAAAGCGTCTCGATTCTTTTCTGGCGTGTCGTTTCGTCCTCACTCGTGCGAGCGAAGATTCTCCGGACGTGCCAGCCAGGCGACAGATTCGAAGGACGTGCCAGCCAGGCGACAGATTCGAAGGACGTGCCAGCCAGGAGACAGATTCTCGGAACGTGCCGGCCAGGAAACAGATTCTCCGGACGTGCCAGCCAGGCGACAGATTCGAAGGACGTACCAGCCAATATTCCGATTCGACAGACGTGCCAGCCAGAATTCCGATTCGACAGACGGACCGGAAAAAGGGGTGAGTATTCTTTTCGTTTTTTCCCAGGCATTTTTTTTTCACTCCGAGTCGGATTCGCTTCGAGTCAGTGCGCGTTCCGCCAATTACCGAGCGAAAAAAACCAGGCGCGAGTCAGGTAGTCCGTTTGATCCTGGTCTTGCGGCAAAAGACGAGTTTTTCAGAGCGCGTGTTTAACGAAAAACGCGCGGTTCTAGCGCGTTCTCAAAAACCAGTTTCACGAATCAAAAAGTCCTTTCCTTGGTGCTGGTCTTGGGAGGCACGGTTCGTCTCGAGAAACAGTTTTTTCCCGAGACGAACGCGCGGATAGGAAAGAGCCATCTCGGACGAATTCGATCTCGGAGTCGAAGCGTTTTCTCAAACTGTTTTTTTTTTATTCGACCCATCGAGCCATTCCTTCGTCTTCGGGCGAGCGAGGAAACGTGCAATGCCTTCAGCGACTGCGTTGGTGAATCGCTCGTTCGATTCGACGATGCGTTTTCGTGGATCGGGGCTCGGGCCGAATCTCGAATTTTTCTTAAATGTTTTTTTTTCGACCGATCGAACTCGTTCCTTCGTCGTCGTTCGAGCGAAGAGACGTGCAATGCCTTCAGAGACTGCGTCGGTGAATCGCTCGTTCGATTCGGCGATGTGTTTTCGTGGATCAGGGGTTCGAAAGGTCTAGAATTTTTTCGAAACGGGTTCCCGTTCTTCTCTCTCTCGGTGTCCCCGTTTTACACGCCGGCCGGAAGCCGTTCGGGCTCTCGAGCGTGGATTTTCTCGACGATCTGTTTCCCAGGCGCTAAGCCGCGGATTTTCGGAGGGTTTCTTTTGTCTCCGGCGAACGTTTAAGGAAAGCACTCGATATAATTTCCCTTGCGGGAGATTTCGCGTGGCCTCTGGAGCGAGAATCGATTTTCGGGTCGATTCCCGTTGCAGCTGCGTGTGGTCTGACCTGGTACGCACCGCAGAAAGGCGTGGCGGGTAGACACTTTCCAGTTCGGTGGAAAAGAAACCGACGGCGTCGACGGAGACAATCGACGCGTTTTTCTTCTCGAATCGGGAAGGAAAACGCGAACCGGTCCGCGGCGAACATCTTTTCACGCACCCCCGGCGCCAGAAAAAGTCCGGGAGTAAATTTTCCGTCGAGCTGTCTCAGACATGCCGCGGTGAATCCAATCCCAGTTGTGACGGCGTTTTTTCGTTTTTTATGTTTTTTTATCTTTTTCTCGAGGAGGTGCGTAAAGATGGCGTTCCCGTTCGGTAAACCGCAGTAACCGTCCACCTGCTCGGTAACGCAGATGAATCTTCGGACGATGCTGGCCGATGCGAGATCGGTCGGTAGGTGGCGGCGATCTGCGCGTAAACCGTTTAGGCACCCCGAACGGAACGAGCTACGATGTGCGGCTCTGGGACTTTTCGAATGACTGAATTTTCCGCCGAGAATCACTCGTTCTGCCGATGGCCGGTGGAAAAACGCGGGGCCGACGAGCGAGAAAACGGGAACCGTACCGCGGAATCTCTGGAAACGAGGTGAGTGAAATTTTTATTTTTTCAATAAAGTTTTTTACAAACGCTCGTGTACGAGTCTGTTTCTTGAGTCGAGTCCTTATTTTTTTCTTCCCACGCAGACAGAAAACAGATCCGTCGGGCGGGAACAGAGCGAAAAAAATTTTTCTGGTAATAAAAAACGCTGGTTCTCCTTCGACGGATCGCGTACTTTATTCTCACACGCTCTAGGAACTCTGTTTTTTCGAATCGATTCGATTTCTTTTTCAGGTTTTCTCTTTCAGATTTTCTCTTTCAGCTCTTCTTTTTCAGCTCGTCCGTCGTTTCATCATTTCATCATCCGATTTCCCGTCCGATCATTCCATCATTTCATCGTTCCGTACCGAATCCCAAATCCCAAATCCCAAATCACGAGCCCCATCCCATCATATCCGATCGTTCCACCATCCATTCGCCCCGTCCAAACATTCCACCACACCCGAATCCCGAGCCCCGTCCGATTATTCCATCGTCCATTCCTCCACTGCCCCGAATCCCGAATCCCGTCCAATTATTCCACCGTCCATAGTCCATTCGTCCACTGCCCCGAATCCCGAGCCCCGTCCGATTATTCCGCCATACATCGTCCGTTCATCCCGACCGTTCGAAGTTTTCCGTGGTTTCCTTCGAACCTCGAGCGAATGCTGGTCGGGTTCGCCAAAGTCCCGCCACGGAGGGCAACAAATGATCAGGGTCAAAAAAGATTTCTAAACTTAACTTTTAAAAATATGATCAGGGTCAAAAAAAGATTTCTAAACTTAACTTTTAAAAATATGATCAGAGTAAAAAAAAAAAAAAAAAAAAAAAAAAAAAAAAAAAAAAAAAAAATTTTTTTTTTTTTTTTTTTTTTTTTTTTACTTTGGGTTTTATGTTTAGAGGAAACTTTGTCGCCTATAAATTCGACGCGGAATCGAGTAGTAAAAAAGGGTATTTATTTTTTATAAGCTTTCGTAACGTTTTGAGCCTGGGGTTTCGTATCGATAGAAAATTCTCGACCGCTCGCTTTATTCGTCTTTCGCGTCTCGAACCTATAAAAGGTGAGATCGTAGCATGGACGCACCGTTCGAAAAATTCCCGGAGGAGACGTCGAAACACCTCAAAGATTTCGACCGCGTCGAAAAGAAAAATCCGGACTGTTTCGGAAAAATGTCTCGTAAACGCGCGGAAAGAAAACGTCATCGAGGTCGCGCGTGTTCCCTCTGCAACGATTATTACGAATGTCTGAATTTAAAAGATCGAGAATTGGAAGAAAGAAAGAATCGGGTGTCCAGACACAGGGGGAAATCACCTCCGAAAACACCGGAACATTATTGGGAACCGGAAATTCCCGACGACGAAGAGTGTTTGAGACGCGGCTACATCGATCCCCCGCAACCGTATTACTTTCAAAAGACAAATAAATACGATAAAAAAGTTGTATCGAAAAATCTAAAAGACGTGAAAATTCAAAACTGTAATTGAAAGGAAAAATTCTCTCGATCCTATAACGTAAAAAAAAAAAAAAAAAAAAAAAAAAATTTTTTTTTTTTTTTTTTTTTTTTTTTTTTTTCAGGGTTGAAGATTTATATCTTTTAGACTTTTGAATCTTAGTTAAATTTATCGTAGCGTTCTGGACTTGTAAAATTTTCCACATTTAATCTCGCGTTCTGGACTTGTAAAATTTTTCACATTTAATCTCGCGTTCTGGACTTGTAAAATTTTTCACATTTAATCTCGCGTTCTGGACTTGTAAAATTTTCCACATTTAATCTCGCGTTCTGGACTTGTAAAATTTTTCACATTTAATCTCGCGTTCTGGACTTGTAAAATTTTCCACATTTAATCTCGCGTTCTGGACTTGTAAAATTTTCCACATTTAATCTCGCGTTCTGGACTTGTAAAATTTTCCACATTTAATCTCGCGTTCTGGACTTGTAAAATTTTTCACATTTAATCTCGCGTTCTGGACTTGTAAAATTTTTCACATTTAATCTCGCGTTCTGGACTTGTAAAATTTTCCACATTTAATCTCGCGTTCTGGACTTGTAAAATTTTCCACATTTAATCTCGCGTTCTGGACTTGTAAAATTTTTCACATTTAATCTCGCGTTCTGGACTTGTAAAATTTTCCACATTTAATCTCGCGTTCTGGACTTGTAAAATTTTCCACATTTAATCTCGCGTTCTGGACTTGTAAAATTTTCCACATTTAATCTTAGTGTATAAAAGAAAATGTATAAAATTCTCTGGATCCCATAACGTAAAAAAAAAAAAAAAAAAAAAAAAATTTTTTTTTTTTTTTTTTTTTTTTTTTTTTTTTTAACGTTGGAGATTTATATACTTTACACTTTTGAATCTTAGTTAAATTTATTGTAGCATTCTGGACTTGTAAAATATTTCAATCTTGTTTCGCGTTTATTACAGGATCACGCGTACATTATAGGATCGAGAGAATTTTTATTGCTCGGAGAAACTTTTCGAAATATTTTACGAGTCCGCGACGCGAGATCAAAACTGAAAAATTTAGCGCAAACACTCGTAAATAAAGAATTTTTTTCTTCGGTATTTTACAATAATGGCGATGCTACCGACGCAAAAAAACGGGCCGAACGAGGCGCGTACGGACAGAGACGTAAAGTCTCTCCACACGCGCGCCTCGTTCGACCCGTTTTTTCTTTCTCTTTCTTTCGAAGAGAGATTACGACAGTCTGTACTCGAAAGTCCGTTCGCCGAAACGAACCAGCAGGCTTTCGGGCGGCTCCGGCAGATTCATGTTCTCCAGGCTCTCGTTCGTCAGGCGAACTTCCAGGTTTCTCGCCGCGAAATCCCTGGCCGCGGTCTCGTACATCTCCGCGGTCGCGCGCGAGAATTCTTCCAAGAATTCCTCGAAGCTGGGCGCGTTCCTATAATCTTCGACCCCGATCTTCACTTCCTGGGCTTTTCTCCGGTCCGTGCAGGGCCTGACGGGCTCGAGAAGGGACACCCTCGGTACTTCGGGATTCCGGAACCAGAATCGGATCATGCGGGCGGATCTGTCGCCGCAGTCTCGGAGCAGATCCAGGGTCTTTTCCACGGAGAATATCCTGGTTTTCAACGCGGAACGGGGCAGGTCCGTTTTCCTGCGGACCACGTCTTTCACTCTGAGCGCGGCGAGTCTGTCGCCCGGCCGGCGGAGATTCTCGCGGCCCAGGATCCGGATCACGTCCATCGCCCTCAGGAAAGGCCGGCCGTCGGAAGACACGACGATCAGGATGGGAACGGGCAGGCGATCGTGGCACAGGTTGAAGAACATGGCGAGAGTGACAAAAAATTCAACAGCAATTCGACAGCACGGTAGTCTCAGGCAGAATGATTTTCTTTTCGCCCAGAGTCCCGCATTTATACCCGATCGATTGCGCAACATCCCGTTTCGCCGGAAAAGATTGCGTGCGCAACATCCCGTTTCGCCAGAAAAAGATTGCGCGCGTGCCAGGAAATCACGCGTCCGAGAAAAGACTGGGCGGTTTCCCGTGACCTAGAAGAACGGATGCGGAACTTCCTTTCGAGACGAAAAAAGATCTTGCGCGTGCCAGGAAATCACGCGTCCGAGAAAAGACTGGGCGGTTTCCCGTGACCTCGAAGAACGGATGCGGAACTTCCTTTAAAGACGAAAAAAGATCTTGCGCGTGATTTCAAAATCATCTCTATTCTATATTGTAAAAAAAAAAAAAAAAAAAAAAAAAAAAAAAATTTTTTTTTTTTTTTTTTTTTTTTTTTTTTTTTTTTTACATTATAGGATTGAGATATTTTATACACTTTCTTTTATACACTTTCTCGGATAAATATCTGGAAAATTTTACAAGTCCAGAACGCGAGATTAAATGTTGAAAATTTTACAAGTCCAGAACGCGAGATTAAATGTTGAAAATTTTACAAGTCCAGAACGCGAGATTAAATGTGAAAATTTTACAAGTCCAGAACGCGAGATTAAATGTTGAAAATTTTACAAGTCCAGAACGCGAGATTAAATGTGAAAATTTTACAAGTCCAGAACGCGAGATTAAATGTGGAAAATTTTACAAGTCCAGAACGCGAGATTAAATGTGGAAAATTTTACAAGTCCAGAACGCTACGATAAATTTAACTAAGATTCAAAAGTCTAAAAGATATAAATCTCCAGCCCTGGAAAAAAAAAAAAAAAAAAAAAAATTTTTTTTTTTTTTTTTTTTTTTTTTTTTTTTTTTTTTTTTTAGGTTTAGATTTTTATATAATTTAGATTTTCGAATCTTGGTTAAATTTATTGTAGCGTTCTGGACTCGTGAAATGTTTCGAAAGATTTTCGATAACAATTATTTCAAACACGTAATGTAAAAAAAGTGCAAGAATCCAGCTCGGAAAGAAATATTTACCCTTTCGAACGGAAAGAAAATATCCAAGAAAATCGATATCCGAGAATATTATCGACTGTCGTTTGTAAAAAACAACACGGTTTATCGAAAAGCCGAAAAGAGTTATAACCGTCGACCTGTGTCTTATATTTAATACAGTTTCGACACTGCGCCGCGCTCGGTTCCGAAACGCGAGTTTTATTTTTCTGAATTTTACAATATTGGCGATGCGTCCGATTTAAAAAAACGGGCCGAACGAAGCGCGTCCGGGTCGAAAAGACTCGCGTCTTTTCACCCTTCGCGCCTCGTTCGGCCCGTTTTTTTCTTTTTTTTCAAAGTTTTTTTTTCACTCTCGTTCCAGCCGGTCTCTCGCCCACTCGGCGAAGAAGAAACATTCGACTTTAGCGCAGTGAGCCGCGGCCCCTTTCCCTTTCAGTTTTCCGTGGTGTCCGCAGTCTCTGACCGCCGATTTCATGGGATGCAGCAAGTCGTCGAATTTCGGGCATCCGAAATTTTCCAGGTTCACGCAAGGTATGCCCAGTTCTTCCAAGACGTCCTTTTCGACGTGGCCCCCCTTATACGCGACCAGGCGCTTTTCTACCGTGGCGTTTTCCGCGTACACCATGCGCAGGATCGCTTTCAGGAAATCTTCGTCGAACAGGTCCGTTTCTCCGGGCAGGCTCCGGAGCGACATTCCGTGTATCCTGTCGGTGCAATAGCGGACGCTCTGCCATTCTTTTGGGGTCGGGGTCAGATGGTCCAGCCGGAACCTGAAACAACGACAGTCGTTTCTGGTCAGCGAAGCGAATCCCATCTCGCGGGCCCGAAATTTCCGGTCGATGCGAAATCCGTCGAGGTCCAAGACCATGCAGACTTCGGACAGGCTCATGGCGGCTTGTTTTTCGAGAAAAGACAGCAAAGTGATGCGGAGAGAAAATTTTCGACGTGTCCGCTGGCGAGAACAGAAATTCAGAATGATTTTCTCTTCCCCCGGAGACACGCATTTATACGCGCGATCGACCTCGATCGGTTCCGGAAAGGCGCGTTCGCAGAAAAAACACCGGGCCGCGTGATTTCCGCGCGAGATAAAAACGTGTCCGGTCGCGCCTTCCGGATTCGTCGCTTCGAGGAAAAAGATTGCGCAACTTCCCGTGACCCCGACGGCTTGTCGCTACCGACCGGAAGTTCTGGAATAAATCCGACACGAGTTCGAAAGCGTAAAAGATACAAACCTCCATCCTTGAAAAAAAAAAAAAAAAAAAAAAAAAAAAAAAAAAAAAAAATTTTTTTTTTTTTTTTTTTTTTTTTTTTTTTTTTTTAAGGATGGATATTTATATCTTTTACGCTTTTGAATCTTAGTTAAATTTATCGTAGCGTTCTGGACTTGTAAAATATTTCAATCTTGTTTCGCGTTCTGGACTTGTAAAATATTTCAATCTTGTTTCGCGTTCTGGACTTGTAAAATATTTCAATCTTGTTTCGCGTTCTGGACTTGTAAAATATTTCAATCTTGTTTCGCGTTCTGGACTTGTAAAATATTTCAATCTTGTTTCGCGTTCTGGACTTGTAAAATATTTCAATCTTGTTTCGCGTTCTGGACTTGTAAAAAAATTCAATCTTGTTTCGCGTTCTGGACTTGTAAAATATTTCAATCTTGTTTCGAGTTCTGAACTTGTAAAAATTTTCGAACAAATTTCCTAGTCATAGAAACCATGCATGAAAAAAAAAAAAAAAAAAAAAAAAAAAAAAAAAAAAAAAAAAATTTTTTTTTTTTTTTTTTTCGAGGTTGGAGATTTATATCTTTTACGCTTTCGAACTCGACGAGATATTTTCGTCGAGGCCACCGGATGTTATGCCGTCTTTTCCTCGAAGCGACGAATCCGACAGGCGTCGCGCGACCGGACGACCTCGTTTATTTCTGTCTTTCCTTCCGATCTGCGATCGTTCTGGAAATCCGGTTGCGCAACTTCCCGCGGCCCGAGCGTATAAAAGCCAGAGCTTCGGGCCGAAAGCATCATTTCGATTCTTCATCGAGACCTGCGTGCCCGACCGCCGATCGTTTCATTTTTCCTTCGTGTTTTTCGAAAAGCCATGAACACCAAGAAATCTTTCAAGGGAACGGACGTGTTCCCCAAACGCCCGTCTACGTCTGTCTACAGACTCCAGTATCCCGAAAAAAACTTCAAGTGCTGGACTTCCAATAAGGACGTGAAGGTTTTCGTCCCGTTCATGAACGAAGACCGCAAGATATATTTCTGCAAGCACGTAGGCCACGACGGAAACATGTCCAGCGTGCAGTACATGGGAAAAGAATGCCAGAGATTCGACTCGTTTCACCCCGAGAGCATAGACTGGTCCCTGATCGCCACCAGGTACAGGAGAAACCCGAGGCAGGAGTTTCGGAAGAACGCGGACGTGAGGATGAGCTTCAAGATGGAAAATCAGTTTCTCGTGAAAGCTTATTTCACGTTCGGCCTGAGAACCGTGACGGAAGGCACGATCCATCTGATCCAGACCCTGAACGTGCCCTTGCTGTTTTATCTGCTCCCGAGAACGATGGGGAGAAAAGAACTGAGCCGCGAAGACAAACTGTTTCATTACGACAACGTCCATCTCTTCGACAGGAGAATTTTGCTGGCCGACGGCGCTTACGCCGTTCCCCCTGGAACCACGTACATGCTTTTCACGACTCAGAAGAATTTTTTCTCTCTGGATCTGTTGGCGAGCGATTTTCCGATTCCTTTCCGGACGACCGATCCCGTGGCCCAGCGAGTCACCAGACTGGAATGTTCGATGGATTTTCCACCCCAGACCCCGTACATCGACGACGAAAGGGACGAAGACGAAGAGCGGGCCGCCATGCCGCCGCCTCTGCCGCAATCGGAATCTAGTACTTTTTCGTATTTCGAACCGCAGCCCGGCCCTTCTTCGGCTTCTTCGTATGTCGAACTGCAGCCCGGCCCTTCTTCGGCTTCTTCGTATTTCGAACAGCAACCCGTGACTTCTCCTTACTTTCCACCGCAACCTTGCACTCCGTCTTACTTTCAGCGGCAAAAGCGGGCCAGGACCGAAGCGGAAAGCGATTTCGACGAGTTTTTCGTGCCCGAAGAACCGCAGCAAATGCCAGAAGCGCCGCAGCAAATGCCAGAAGCGCCGCAGCAACAGATCACGTACTGGCTGATTCCCAATCCGCCGATTCTGGAAAGGCGCGTGATCACGGCTTCTCCGGATTTCGTGAAGAATTACCAGATCTTGAACTCGAAGGTCTTGGACGATCCGAAAGCGGTGGTTTTTCGCAGCGAAGAACCGGATCCGGAACCCTTGGACTTGACGATCCCCCGGAACGCGGAATGCGTGGATCTGACGGGAGAAATGCCCGAAAACTCCGACGGTTCGAATCCAGAAACGCCCGATTCGGAAAACTCTGACGTTTCGAATCCCGAGAATTTCTCAGACTGCCCCCGGGTCGACCGATCCGATTCTCCAGAAAAAGAATTGGATCTGGATGCCATGTTGGACATGCCCTTCGATCCGAAAGAAGACGTCGCCCTGGACAGCATCATTTCCGACTTGTACAATTCTTCTCCCGCCATGAATTATGATCTGTGTCCTTCTGTGTTGTAAAAAAAACTCTTGTAAAAATATTTCTGATGCTTGTAAACTTGAAAAAAAAAAAAAAAAAAAAAAAAAAAAAAAAAAAACGGGTCGAACGAGGCCTGTGAGGTATCTTTCCTCACAGGCCTCGTTCGACCCGTTTTTTTGCGTTAAATATACAACCAATATTGAAAAATTCTTCAGAATAAAACTTGTACGTTTCGAAACAAAGTGTTATGGTGACGTATTTGATGATACTGCGCCGCGTGACACTTGGCTTTTTCTCTAGTCTAACAAATAACTTTACTTTTTCCATTATCCGACTGTTTTCGTATACACCAGTTTCTCCATTATTTTTTCACAAGTTTTCCTGCTTACATAAAACTCTATAATGTAAAAAAAAAAAAAAAAAAAAAAAAAATTTTTTTTTTTTTTTTTTTTTTTTTTTTTTTTCATGTATGGTTTCTATGACTAGGAAATTTGTTCGAAAATTTTTACAAGTTCAGAACGCGAAACAAGATTGAAATATTTTACAAGTCCAGAATGCTACGATAAATTTAACTAAGATTCAAAAGCGTAAAAGATACAAACCTCCATCCTAAAAAAAACGAACGGAAAGAAAATATCCAAGAAAATCGATTTCCGAGAATGTTATTGACTGTCGCGTGCAAAAAACAACACGGTTTATCAAAAAGCTGAAAAAAGTTATAACTGTCGAACTGTATCTTATATAATAAAGTGTAAGAATCCAGCTCGGAAAGAAATATTTACCCTTTCGAACGGAAAGAAAATATCCAAGAAAATCGATTTCCGAGAATATTAATGACTGTCGTGTGCAAAAACAACACGGTTTATCAAAAAGCTGAAAAAACTAAAATATTTTACAAGTTCAGAACGCTAGCATAAATCTGATCAAGATTCGAAAATCTAAATTATATAAAAATCTCAATACTGAAAAAAAAAAAAGAAAAAAAAAAAAATTTTTTTTTTTTTTTTTTTTTTTTTTTTTTTTTTTTCATAGTTGGAAAAATATCAATACTACGACTCGTGAAAAAAATTAAATATATTTTTCGATGCGGTAGTTTTCGAATCTCGGCCGAATTCGTTCTACGACTTCCTGTCGCCGTTTCGGCCGAATCGATTACGCAACTTCCCGTGACCTCGGTCGGTCGCGTTTCGTACGACCGCGGATGAAAAAAACACGCGCGGCCTCGTTTTTCTGGAATCCGGTTGCGCAACTACCCGCGATAACAGGCCGCTTTTGTTCCGGCGTTTCCTGTCGTTCCGCGTATCGAGTTGCGCAACATCCCGCGTCCGAAAGGAAATCGTGGGAAGATAAACACGTGCCGACCCTTTTTTTTCTCGGAACGGGTGCGGCGACCCGGAAAGATTTGTTTTCTTCTGCGAACCGGATTGCGCAACGTCCTTCCCCGGGGGCTTTTTTTATCTGCCTGGAGGAAACCTTCGGATAATTTCGGCTGGGGATTTCCTGTCGTTCTTCGAACCGGTCGGGGCCGCGGGAAACGCGCGACCTCGATGTTCCGTATAAAAAGGCGAAGATATTCTGTTCGAAACCATACCCTCCTGAGTTTTCGTAGCGCGCTGTCGCTGTTGCTGTTGCTCCGCTGATTTTTCTTTGCTCGTTTGCCAGAGTCCCGTTGGATTACGTTTTCTTTACTCGTTGCCAGAGTCTCGTTGGATTACGTTTTCTTTACTCGTTGCCAGAGTCCTGTTGGAATTTAAATTTCATTTACTCGTTGCCAGAGTGCTGTCGAATCGGATCGATTTTCTCGGACGAGATGGCTCTGAATTTCGAAGACCTGGAAGGACTGATGGAATGGTGTGACGAACAGTGTTCCGACCGGAACGGAGTCTACGATCCGTACCGCATGGTACTGCACACGCCGCTCGTCACTTACGAAGAAGATCGTCCTTGCCCGCCGGATCCGATGCCGGTTTCGTCCGGAGAGGAAAAGTTTTCGGAGGTTTTCGCCCTGGACGAATCCGTTTTCTTGCCGCCGCCTGCACCGATGCCCGAGCCTGAAAAATTCTCTCCCGTTTTCTTGCCTCCGGAAAATCTCGCCCCGGAAGAATCGAAGAAGGCTCTTGTTTTCTCGCCGCCGATAGAAAAAAAACCAGTTCCTGTGAAATCCGAGCCACCCCGAGAAAAAAAACCAGTTCCTGTGAAATCCGAGCCCGCGAACGAGAAACTGAAAAAGCCTGTTCCTGCCGAAATTCCTGTGAAACCAGAGCCCGTGAACAAGAAACTGAAAAAGCCTGTTCCTGCCGAAATTCCTGTGAAACCCGAGCCCGTGAACGAGAAACTGAAAAAACCAGTTCCTGCGAAACACGAGCCCGTGAACGAGAAACTGAAAAAGCCTGTTCCCGCCGAAATTCCCGTGAAACCAGAGCCGCCCCGAGAGAAAGAACCTGTTCCTGCCGAAATTCCAAAGAAACCAGAGCCGCCCCGAGAGAAAATCCCTGTTCCTGCCGAAGATTTTCGGAAAAGGAAATTTTTCGAAGCCGTGGAGGCCTCCAGAGCTAAAATTAGAGAGGGGTTGAAACAGTTCAAGATCCCGAAGAGAACGCCGGTTCCCGAAGAGAAATCGAAACCGATTTCTCGCGAAAAGATGGTTTCGAAAGCTGCGGAGCCGAAGCGGAAAAATCTTCGAATTCCTCGGACGAAGAAAGAGGAAAGGAAAGTGTTTCGAGCCATGGAGATTGCCCCCGCCCGGTCGAAAAAAGACGAGGTTTTCAAAATACCCTTTCAGAAAACTAGAGATCTTCGGAAACACGTTAAGAAATTCGAGCCTTCCAAGTTCACTTTCGACTCGGATTCTATCCTGATTCTCTCGCCGGACGCGGAGGATTACGGGTACATTTTTAATCTGAAAGGAAAAAGCTTCCTGAAATTCAAAGAGCAGTACGAGAAAAGCTTTGTGTGAAGGACTTTTTTCCACCTGACGTTTCGAAGAACCGTTCGAAAAAAAACTTTGTGTGATGGACATTTTTCCACTCGATGTTTCGAAGAACTGTTCGAAACAAAAAACTTTGTGTGAGAGACTTTGTTTCACCTGATGTTTTCCCCCTTTCTTTTTCGAACGGGTGAGAAAAATTGTTAGAGGTGAAAGTGAAAAAATGGGTCAGAGGCGGGTTCATACCCGCCTCTGGCCCATTTTTTTGCGACGCTTCGTTTGCCAATATTGACGAAACGTAAAAGTTTCACTCGTGTATTTTTCTTCTCGAAACGAGGAGACTTTTTCGCCTGATGTTTCCCCCCGTTCGAAAAAGAAAGAATGCGAAAAATTGTTAGAGGTGAAAGTGAAAAAATGGGTCAGAGGCGGGTTCGTACCCGTCTCTGGCCCATTTTTTTGCGACGCTTCGTTTGCCAATATTGACGAAACGCAAAAGTTTCACTCGTGTATTTTTCTTCTCGAAACGAGTAATAAACGGAATTTTATCCTGTAATGTTTTGTCGTCTGTTTTTGTTTCTTTCCGCTTTGGAATGCGCGATCTGTGGATGATTCGGTGGAACTGCTTTCGATTTTTAAACTGTTTTCCTTCGGAAGTTTGATCTTTGCGATTTGATGAAATTAATGGAGGAAATTTAGAAATTTAAAATTGTTCATTGGCCTTGGAACGCGCGATCTGGATGATTCGGTGGAACTGCTTTCGATGGTCTCGGTTTTTCTTCGGAAGTTTGATCTTTGCGATTCGATGAAATTAATGGAGGAAATTTAGAAATTTAAAATTGTTCATTGGCCTTGGAATGCGCGATCTGTGGATGATTCGGTGGAACTGCTTTCGATTTTTAAACTGTTTTCCTTCGGAAGTTTGATCTTTGCTATTTGATTCCGGATAGGATTCGATGAAATCGATGGAGGAAATTTAGAAATTTAAAATTGTTCATTGGCTTTGGAATGCGCGATCTGTGGATGATTCGGTGGAACTGCTTTCGATGGTCTCGGTTTTTCTTCGGAAGTTTGATCTTTGCGATTCGATGAAATTAATGGAGGAAATTTAGAAATTTAAAATTGTTCATTGGCTTTGCAATGCGCGATCTGGATGATTCGGTGGAACTGCTTTCGATGGTCTCGGTTTTTCTTCTCGAAACGGAACTGGGGAGTTTGTTGATGAGGGTGACTGGTTGGTAGAATTTATTATGGGATTCGATGAAATCGACGGAGGAAATTTAAAATTTAAAATTGTTCGTTGGCTTTGAGATGGTAGTCGTGTTGAGAGAAATGTTTTTCTTTCCCTTTTTCTGTTTCGAATGGGGAAGGGAAAACGGGCCGCCTCTGGCCCGTTTCTTCGAGACGCGTCCTGTACCGATATTGATGAATCGAAAAACTTGATGACGCGAAAGAAACTAGATTTTTACCCGATGGTGTTTTGTTTCTCGAACCGTTCGTCGTTGGTTTTTCGTTTCCCCGTCCCCCTCTCCCCCACGAATTATTTTTCCCCGACCCGTGATTCGACTGTCGAGAGTTTAATTTTTACGCGTTCCCCGTGCGAACGATCTCGAACCCTTCGTCGTTGTCTTTTCCTTCCCCGTTTTTGCTTCTTTTTCGGATTCGGAAAAAACCCGAGGGTGGCAGAGTGCTCGAAGATTAAATCGTCCGACTGTAAACACCGAAAAGCCTGCAAGGATAAAGGCTACTGATTGGTCAATGAAATTTTACTAACAGAGAAAAATTTATCTGGATCCCGGACATTAACTTTGGTTGGTTAAAACAATTTTGAATAAAATCAAATCAGGAAGCCAATGTTTGTTAACTTTTCTGGTTAGTTTAATTGAAATCTTCCTCGTCTATTACTGAAAACTGAGTTACCGTACTTTGGACAAAAAATTGAATATGAGTACACGACTTGTGCATATGTCACCACTCTAACACAGTGTTGCCAGATGGGCTACTTTTTTTAACTCAGATACTTGATTGGCACCACTTTTTTGAAATTGTAAAATGTGCCTTATTTAATGACATATTAATTAAGGCGAAAACAATGGGAATTTTACCGTTTATAATAAGTGCGGGCAATCAAGAAATCTGAATTTAAAAAAAGTAGCCCACTGGCAACACTGCTCTAACATATAAATGTTCTGTGTTATGACCATGTTTCTAAGTGCAGTTGGTTAAATTTGAGTATCTGGGCATTAGAGAAAGCAATAGTGGCCCACTGTGGCTGAGTGGATAAGACACAATGCCGCTAATCGCTTGAGAGCGTAGGTGGAAGCAGATTCGAATCCCGCCGTGATCCGCATGTGATAAGATGTATGTGTTCAATAAATCAAACAAACAAACAAGCAAGCAATAGTGAAAGGTACAGTTAGCATGGAAACAACGACTTCTTTAATTCGTATAGAAAATTAATGAATAGTATTAAATGACTCAAGTTTTAAAATGTAGGCAAATGGTCTGGAAATATCAATGGCTCCCATCTAGTATTTCACAAAATTAATTTAATAGATTCACATGATGTATAACTTGATGCAACACTTAACTAATGAAAATTCTGCAACAAGACTTATGTAGGTAGATCTTTTGAATGAATAATTCAGAATTCTGAGAACAAAACGAAGTTCTTAAGGCTCTTCCTCACACCCCCCTCAAAAAAGAAATACGATAGAAAGATATAAGAATTTGGATAGCTTCAATATGTCTGTGATCTTTTGTCAGAGTTCAGAAAAAGAGTCTGGGCATAAAAAAAAAAAAAAACAAATTTAACGAACGATAAGACTATAGATTTCAGGCAATTTTTAACCGTAAAATATTTAATTCTAATGTATATGCGGCTTTAATAATAGACTATTAAAGATAATCAATTTAGGGGAAATTTTATAGTAAATTAATATCCTCACATTTATGCAAATAGGTATGGATAAACAGACTTGAGTAAAATTACATATTTATTCTTTCTTCTCTATAACACGATCTAAATGAAGATGAAGTTATATGTACAGTTTATATCTTTAAATTTTTAGATTTTTTTTTATCAAAAATGTTTTTATTATGCCTAGAATTGCTAGATTTACAGATCTTCGATTCTTTAGAAGCCTGCGGGTTTTCATTCTCGGATTAACCGTAGGTATTTGTAAAGGTAAATTTATTTTGCAAAACCGTCAGCAAAAAAAGTTAAAAAAACAATTAACTGACAGACTAACTGTAAATATATATTTTATTTCGACTCTGTTTTTTACTAAACTTTCATCTTTCGTAGAAAATTTTAAGGAGATATAAATTGAGAAAGATTGATACTTTGAAAGAAGAAATTGACTTTCCTTACTTTTAAATAATTAATCACTATAAAAAATGAATGATAGGTAAACAAAATGTATAATATTGTGTTTGCTCCCTGCTTATAAAGGCTATACAAGGACTAATTTAAATTTGAGCTAGTAGAATTATTTCAGTTATATATCATTTGTTTTAAAAAAAGAACTGATATCTACTAAAAAACAACTTTTCAAAAGTAAAAAATAAGCCAAGCAAAAAAAAAAAGAAAAGAAAAAAGGTGAAAGTTGTGGCTAAAAAATAGTGTGATATCAAATTTCCAAGCTTATATTGCGGTACTTATTTAACATTTTTTGATAAAAATTTACCATATGTAAGTCGAGTACCTAAGTATGCGTTGATAGAAAGCCTTTTCTCCTTTACTAAATACATCATAACGTGTTTCTGAAAAATAATTTTTTTTAAATTATGCATGATGGGCTTGGCGGCCATCCTTCCATATTTTACACAAATTTCTAAGCACTCAAGCTCGTAACATATTTGCATTATTAAGAATTTCGAACTTATAGTTTTAGCTACAGACAGATAAATTAAGAAAGTTTTTTATTTTGAAAAAACAAATTGATTTTTACTGCTTTAACTAATTAGTTATCCCCCCTCCGAAAAAAGAGAATCATAAGATGAAACCTGAAGTTACTTCAGCTTTATTTTTAGACACAAATTTTTAGGCACTCATTTCCATAAATTAAAAGAATAAAATGTTTGCTTTAGTAACAATTTCGAACTTCCAATATTTACAATGAACTTGTGTGCTTAGAAATTTGTGTAAAATATGGAAAGTTGGCCGCCAAGCCCATCATGCATAATTTAAAAAAATTTAATTTTCAGAAACACGTTATGATGCATTTAGTAATGGAGAAAAGGCTTTCTATCAACGCATACTTAGGTACTCGACTTACATATGGTAAATTTTTATCAAAAAATGTTAAATAAGTACCGCAATATAAGCTTGGAAATTTGATATCACACTATTTTTTAACCACAACTTTCACCTTTTTTTTTTTTTTTTTTTTTTTTTTTTTTTTTTTTTTTTTTTGCTTGGCTTATTTTTTACTTTTGAAAAGTTGTTTTTTAGTAGATTGATCTTACTAGAGATAAAATGGTTATGTATTATGAAAAAATACAGTAAAACTTCCCTGTGTGACCACCTCCATTAAGCGACTACCTCCTGAACGATCATTTTTTCATGGAACGATTTTTATTCCCATACGCTCAATACTAATTTTACCTCCATTCAGAGACCATCCTAGTTGGACTCCCTCCATGAGCGACCAATTTATTTGAAGAAAATGAAACAAATTCCTTTTATTCATGGTCGCTTGAAGAAGATTTCATTACAAAAATAATTCCGGGAAGCGCATTATTCATCACACATCGAAACTAAGTTTAGAATATTTTTTTATTCCGATAACTTTTATGTGTTTAAACCGCTTTGTGCCTTTTTAGCCAATGAATTTAACTCTGATGACAAATTAATAATGACGGTCAGTAAAATCCTCTGCCCTATTCTGTCAGGAAACTCTCAAAGAAATAGATAAATGAATGAGATCGTCATTATTTGTTCGCGTCCAAAAAAAAAAAAAACTGCTTTTTTTTACTGAACTTTGAAAGGACATGGAAATAAAAGTTATAAAAGATAAAACCGTAAAATCAAAGCAAACGTCAATGTATTCATTTTTTAAAGTCTGCAGTGATTAACATATGTAATTAATTTTTGTTTTGATACTTAAATTTTCAATTTGTTTTCTTAATGTGAAAAATAAATTTTAGTAACATTAATTCTTACCCTTTTCCAACAATTAAAATCTAGATTTAAACTTGACCTACATTAAGAGACCACCTCTCTGAGTGATCATTTTTTATTGCAACGGAACGTGGTCGCTTTAGGGAGATTTCACTGTATATATTTACGCATTACATTCTAAAATTTACGTCATTGTTATTCCGTCATCATAATCATAATAAAAAGATGTTTTGTCATTTTCATACGTTGACATTTCCCTAGTGTTATGGTATTCAGTGCAGATTTTTTTAAATGTAGTACATATTTATTTTCAACAAGAAGAGTTTTCTTGTATTAAAAAAATATTAATTAATTACATACTGCTATAGTTACTAGTGTTATAAAGTGAATAAGTGTCATTTTCCGTTGTTTGCTATTCTTTTATTACTGGTATATTCGGTGACCGTATAAATGTTAAAACTTCAGGGTGCTTCAGCCGCTCTATAGTTTTATTAAGATGTTAATGTCATAATTTGTAATGCTTAAAGGAAGATATATTTATCTTGTATCCACATGTCATGCAAAATTACATCAAATCGCTCAAGAAGAGCTTATCAACACCTGTTATGCTAGCGGCCACTGCAGCATCCTTAAAAAATCTTCCTTTTTCTATTTCCCACATTAATATTATCGTGCCCTTGTTTTGGAGTTTTTAATAATAATTCTCTTTCAAGTCTAAATCTTTCAATTATATTTTTTTCTTCCTGGGATACTTTATTTTTCTTCAGGTTTTCGGAACTGCTATTTCTTTATATCAAATCTATAACCAATATGTAAGAGGATTCCATAAATCTTAATTGTGCCAGTAGTGCCGATAAGCCCCAAGATTTCAGATATATTTTTTAACACATACATAGCATCCTTTTTTTCCCAGAATGTCTCAGTTTTTAACACGTGGCGTGTGGTTATTCTTTTGTGTTCCGGGAATAACGAATGCGCCTTTTGTCTTTTGATTTCGGTCCACTTAAATAAAAATATTTCTTTGGTTGTCCAACCTTTTTCTGGTAGTAATTAATACTTCTGCCCTGTAAATATATTTATTGTTAATATTCGAATCTGACCATCTCTTATTTTAATTTAAAAAACGTCCTTTAAGCGATGTCAGTTTCTCCATCTTTGATTACTGCCAATTATAAATGAATGGATCAGCCGCTTAATCTGGTCTAACATAACAGATGAGCAATGTTGAAGATTATATTTGTGTAATACATATTCTATCAGGATAATTTTTGAATTAACAGGGAATTATTCATGTCTAGTAACATAATTTTTGTAAATCTCATATAATTCTCTTTTCGAAATTTACACTTCCGTACCTGATAAAAAATTACTTATATTCAAGAGTTGCAAATAGTGGCAGCTGAAATTGATTTATTCTATATCTATATGCATACATAATTACAAAAAAAAATTATATTACAATGTACAAGCGTGTACAAAATTTTTGGCAGCTTTTTAAAGTTTATCAAGCAGGACGGTCGTTCTGCCAAGCCAAGCTGAAAAAAAAAATGCTAACCCCGCCAAACAAACAAACGCCAAGAATAAGGCAAGACACCGTAACTGCTTATTATACTGATGACAACTTCTCCATGTTAAATGAACGAAATATGCCAGCGTAAAATTTCCCATATCAAAAGAAGCAATCATCGCAGAAAAATAAAACCAACCTAATAAAGGACCTAATAAAGAAGATCTTCAATTTGAGATCAAATGCATCCTCATAAATTAATTATAAACAGAGATATAGATTTTTTAAAATAACGTCGAGATACTGAAAATGACAGATTTATTTTCTTCGTCACAACTCATGTTTAAATCGAGGTTGAGACTTAAATAATGGACAGAAAAAAGTAAAAATTGAATTTTTGGATAGATATTTACTCAATCTACGTGCTTTTATAAAATTCAGCTTTAAAAACATTAATTTTCTATTCATAATTAGCGAAAAACTGTTAATTAGTTCTAAAGTTTACAAATTATGCCAAATAGCGATAAACCCGCCAAAACATTTTAGAAATCTTATACTTTTCTTTTATATTATCATTTTGCATTCATTTCATCGAAGATAACTATGGCTGAGATTCAGATAGATTTTTCGCTGTTAGCGAAATGAGTTTGACCAATCAGAAGCCTGCATGTTTGAGAATATTTGCTGTTTGTGGATCCCGGCCTATGTCATGAAAGTTTTGAGACATTTTTTTAGTGCCATGGATGAAGTGCAATGTTTGTAGAAATGTAGGCTAGGATCCAGATAGATTTTTCGCTCTTAGCGAAACGAGAATCGCCAATCAATAGCCTGCATTTCTGCAAACAGCGAAAAGTTCACAAAAATGCAGGCTTCTGATTGATGAATCTCGTTTCTCTGACAGCCAAAAATCTATCTAGATTGCGCACAATGGAGAATATTCCAAATATGGGTTCGAGGCTGAGAAAGTCACGTGATACCGGTAATTTATCCAAGGAACTTCTATCTGATAAGAAGGGAAGATACTACTACTTTGCCTCATGAACCGTTTCATTGGCTAGCGGGGATTTACATTACACGTCTACGGAGACTTCCCTTCTTTACGATAGAAGTTTTTACCTTGACCACGTGATCAAAATGTAGATGGAATATCCTCCATTATGTTGAACACAATTTTGCATTTCCACATCCAGGTAGGGTATTAATTGTCATAACAACAATACATATTCGAAACTATTTAAGGCACTGATTCTGAACTCCTTTGCTATACCTTTCAATATTAAAGAAGTTGTTGTCTCCATAGTAACAGTACTTTTCTGTATTGCTTTCTCTAAAACACAAATATAGAAATTTAACAAAGAGCGCTCAGAATCAACACCATAACAGAGAGCCTTCATACATAAGAGTGGTGATATATGCACAGGAAGCATGCTCATTTCAAGTTTTTGCCGAAAGTATGGCTACAGCGTCTAGAATACCTTGTGTGGAAATATGCTATCCAAACAACGTTAAAAATTTGTATCCCTTAAATGTGCGACGATATTGCTAAAATCCCAAGTATCGATCAGAGCGACATCTGCGGGATTTAGTATTACATTGTATAGACTAGCAATATCTTGCAGTTTGAGAAAATATCCTGCAGGTGTTGCTGTGATCTGTATATTTCAGCAGCATCATTGCACAGTTAAGGGATACAATATTTTAGCACTTTTTAAAGTATTACAGGGATAGCCAATTTCCACACTATATATACAGCGCCTAGAAGATACAGTGTGGAAAACGGCTACAAAATAGTGCTAAAAAATTGAATCCCATAAATGTACAACGATGCTGAATAACAAGATGTCGATAGTAGCGCCATCGTAGTGATTTAAAAACGATAGTCATTCTAAAAGAGACTCTTTAACCTATTTCACGTCATTCCTTAACTAAATTAGCTTATAACAGACCAAAATATCTTATATTTATAGTTTCCGATATTTAACGTTCTATAATTTTTGAAAACTCAGTGTTTATATTGAAAAGAGTTACGAGATGGCGCTTGTATCAGCATATTGCCGCTCAGCATAGTTGGAGATTTATGGGATACAAGTTTTTAGCACTTTTTAAAGCATTATAGGAATAGCCGTTTTCCACACTGTATCTTCTAGGCGCTGTACTATAGCTCCGTTATAGGCCTAGATTATATGTTGTAGAAATCGACTATACCGGCAATAATTATAAAAGCGAGGAAATAGTGAATCCCTTAAATGTACAACAATGTTGAATTCCAAACAGTCATTTACAGCGACATCTGCAGGATATTTTTTAAAGAAGAAAGAGACACGTGTAATGCACCGCTATAGCGTCTAGAATGCATACTGTGGAATTTTGCTATCCAAGCAGCGCTAAAAAGTTGTATCCCTTAAATGTGCACTGACGCTGAAATCCAGGGAGCTGATCGCAGCGACATCTGTGATAAACTTTCAAAGTAAACATCGTATTATTACAGCGGGCTTGACGCCAAGCACACAGGTCAGATGTATGTTAATAAAATGTAAAAAAAAAAAAAACGCTACAGCGTCTAGACCAAATTATAGCGCCTAGAATATATAGTGTGGAAATTGGCTATCCCTGTAATACTTAAAAAAGTGGTAAAATATTGTATCCTTAAATGGGCATCGATGCTAATGAAATATACAAATCGCAGCGACATCTGCAGGATATTTTCTATAAGTGAAAGATATTGCTAGTCTATACAATGTAATACGAAAATCCCGCAGATTTCGCTGCGATCGACACTTGGAATTTTAGCAGTATCGTCGATAATTTACGGGATACAAATTTTTAGCCTTGTTTAATAAAATATTTCCACACTAGGTATTCTAGACGCTGTGTCCAAATCGTCATGAAGTTTTAGGAAATATCCTGCAGATATCGCTGTGATCGACTCATTGGATTTCAGCATCATTTGAAATTTAAGAGTTCCAATATATTAGCACTTTTTAAAGTATTACTGGGATAGCCGATTTCCACACTATATATTCTAGGCGCTGTAGCACCGCGGTAGCCTGTCTTTTTAGTTTACCTCGGAGTAGATATAGATGAAGTCTTTTGTAGCCGTTCCTAAACTGTGGCCAACAACATATAAGGCCAGTTCATAACGTCACACGGAGTTGATTATCTGTACACGGCAATGGACACAAAAAAATCAGCGCGCAGCTTTGTACTAAGCATCGTGTAAAGATGATCCAACTCTGAGACTAACGAAAAAGTCAGGCTACCGCGGCGGGTCCGATTCTTCTTTTTTGCAGACCGCTGGAGTCACGTGATGCTCGAATGCACCAAAGAAGGTGCGTGAAAAGAGCATCACGTGACTCCAGCGGTTTGTAAAAAAAGAAGAATCGGATCCACCGCGGTAGCCTGTCTTTTTCGTTAGCCTCGATCCAACTGCGTGTGACTTTTAAACAACATGAACTGGCCTATTATGTCATTGGTCGCGCTAACACCCTCCCTCCTGCGTCCACCGTATATAGCGGCATCTTGTACTGGAGACTGCTAAATGGGCTGCTATCGGTCAAAATCAAGAGAGAAAAGGGCAGAAGAGAGGGAAATAACTCTTTTTTTTTTGGTAACCAGTTTTTCACACGGGAAGATTGACATGTCTGTTCCTCTCTTTTCATAACTTCATGGTGGTGAAATACGCCAAAGCATCCTAAATATCTGAGAAAGTCTTGATTCGCGTCACGAAAACATCATACAAAGCAGGCAAAGCAAAGAAACAAAATCATTCATCGGCTCGTGAATATGAACGAGCCAATGAATGATTTTTCTTCTTTGTTTTGCCTGCTTTGTGTGACGTTTTTCTGACACGTGTCAAGGCTTTCTCCAATATTTAAAGGGCGTTGAATAGGCCGGGATTAAGATAGATATTTTGCTATTAGCGGGATGGGATTGATCAATCAGACGTCTGCATTTTTCCGAACTTTTTGATGTTTGCAGTAAACACCGAAAAGCCTTCAAGGATGGAGGCTATTGATTGGTCAATATAATTTTACTAACAGAGAAAAATTTATCTGGATCCCGGACATTAACTTTGGTTGGTTAAAACAATTTTGAATAAAATCAAATCAGGAAGCCAATGTTTGTTAACTTTTCTGGTTAGTTTAATTGAAATCTTCCTCGTCTATTACTGAAAACTGAGTTACCGTACTTTGGACAAAAAATTGAATATGAGTACACGACTTGTGCATATGTCACCACTCTAACACAGTGTTGCCAGATGGGCTACTTTTTTTAAACTCAGATACTTGATTGGCACCACTTTTTTGAAATTGTAAAATGTGCCTTATTTAATGACATATTAATTAAGGCGAAAACAATGGAATTTTACCGTTTATAATAAGTGTTGGCAATCAAGAAATCTGAATTAAAAAAAAGTAGCCCACTGGCAACACTGCTCTAACATATAAATGTTCTGTGTTATGACCATGATTCTAAGTGCAGTTGGTTAAATTTGAGTATCTGGGCATTAGAGAAAGCAATAGTGGCCCACTGTGGCTGAGTGGATAAGACACAATGCCGCTAATCGCTTGAGAGCGTAGGTGGAAGCAGATTCAAATCCCGCCGTGATCCGCATGTGATAAGATGTATGTGTTCAATAAATCAAACAAACAAACAAGCAAGCAATAGTGAAAGGTACAGTTGGCATGGAAACAACGACTTCTTTAATTCGTATAGAAAATTAATGAATAGTAGTAAATGACTCAAGTTTAAAATGTAGGCAAATGGTCTGGAAATATCAATGGCTCCCATCTAGTATTTCACAAAATTAATTTAATAGATTCACATGATGTATAACTTGATGCAACACTTAACTAATGAAAATTCTGCAACAAGACTTATGTAGGTAGATCTTTTGAATGAGTAATTCAGAATTCTGAGAACAAAACGAAGTTCTTAAGGCTCTTCCTCACACCCCCCTCAAAAAAGGAAATACGATAGAAAGATATAAGAATTTGGATAGCTTCAATATGTCTGTGATCTTTTGTCAGAGTTCAGAAAAAGAGTCTGGGCATAAAAAAAAACAAATTTAATGAACGATAAGACTATAGATTTCAAGCAATTTTTAACAGAAAAATATTTAATTCTAATGTATATGCGGCTTTAATAATAGACTATTAAAGATAATCAATTTAGGGGAAATTTTATAGTAAATTAATATCCTCACATTTAAGCAAATAGGTATGGATAAACAGACTTGAGTAAAATTACATATTTATTCTTTCTTCTCTATAACACGATCTAAATGAAGATGAAGTTATATGTACAGTTTATATCTTTAAATTTTTAGATTTTTTTTATCAAAAATGTTCCTTTATTATGTCTAGAATTGCTAGATTTACAGATCTTCGATTCTTTAGATGCCTGCGGGTTTTCATTCTCGGATTAACCGTAGGTATTTGTAAAGGTAAATTTATTTTGCAAAACCGTCAGCAAAAAAAGTTAAAAAAACAATTAACTGACAGACTAACTGTAAATATATATTTTATTTCGACTCTGCTTTTTACTAAATTTTCATCTTTCGTAGAAAATTTTAAGGAGATATAAATTGAGAAAGACTGATACTTTGAAAGAAGAAATTGACTTTCCTTACTTTTAAATTATTAATCACTATAAAAAATGAATGATAGGTAAACAAAATGTATAATATTGTGTTTGCTCCCTACTTATAAAGGCTATACAAGGACTAATTTAAATTTGAGCTAATAGAATTATTTCAGTTATATATCATTTGTTTTAAAAAAAGAACTGATATCTACTAAAAAACAACTTTTCAAAAGTAAAAAATAAGCCAAGGAAAAAAAAAAAAAAGGTGAAAGTTGTGGCTAAAAATAGTGTGATATCAAATTTCCAAGCTTATATTGCGGTACTTATTTAACATTTTTTGATAAAAATTTACCATATGTAAGTCGAGTACCTAAGTATGCGTTGATAGAAAGCCTTTTCTCCTTTACTAAATACATCATAACGTGTTTCTGAAAATTAATTTTTTTAAATTATGCATGATGAGCTTGGCGGCCATCTTTCCATATTTTACACAAATTTCTAAGCACTCAAGCTCGTAACATATTTGCATTATTAAGAATTTCGAACTTATAGTTTTAGCTACAGACAGATAAATTAAGAAAGTTTTTTATTTTGAAAAAACAAATTGATTTTTACTGCTTTAACTAATTAATTATCCCCCCTCCGAAAAAAGAGAATCATAAGATGAAACCTGAAGTTACTTCAGCTTTATTTTTAGACACAAATTTTTAGGCACTCATTTCCATAAATTAAAAGAATAAAATGTTTGCTTTAGTAACAATTTCGAACTTCCAATCTTAACAATGAACTTGTGTGCTTAGAAATTTGTGTAAAATATGGAAAGATGGCCGCCAAGCCCATCATGCATAATTTAAAAAAATTTAATTTTCAGAAACACGTTATGATGTATTTAGTAAAGGAGAAAAGGCTTTCTATCAACGCATACTTAGGTACTCGACTTACATATGGTAAATTTTTATCAAAAAATGTTAAATAAGTACCGCAATATAAGCTTGGAAATTTGATATCACACTATTTTTTAGCCACAACTTTCACCTTTTTTTTTTTTCCTTGGCTTATTTTTTACTTTTGAAAAGTTGTTTTTTAGTAGATAATCTTTTCTTTTGATAGCGTAGCTAAAACAAAACCCTTGTTCAAAGTTTAACGCCGCCTTGATCCGTGCCGTGTTTTTCCAGATATGTTTTTAGTTAACTTTTAAAGACACGGGAGGCGTATTGGAGATCCACGCAATTCAAACTAGTCGCTAATCCCATAGTATTTATGTGATTAATTCTAATTAAATTAGTCTGTTTTTAACAATTTGACGTTTATTGCTTTTATACTGCTACTGGTTATTGTATTACAAAAATGAATCATTAAAAGTAGTTATCTGGTCTTTAAAAGCCGATGGCACATAGAGTACGCCGCCCCTGTCATTATGCATGTCCAAACCGCCCGTGTCTTTAAGGGTTAATATCTAGGCTAATTACCGACGGATTTTCTCGAAAATCTCTATCAACAATGTTTTTATACTTCTGCTACGATAACAATGTTTTTATACTTCTGCTACGATAGGTACCTCCCGCGCTCCGCAACACCTTTGTTGAATGCCTGAAAATCGAAATTTGTGTGTAATGGAAAAATGCGCTTTTCTCTAAAAATATGTGACCTAGGGTATTCGCTATAGTTTTCCAACAAGATTTAAATTAACATCTACTACCTCTAATTTCTTCATAATTTTAGTTTCAGTAGATTCGGAAATAGATGGGGGTGGGGGCGGGCATATTTTTGCACTACATTTTCGACGATATCTCTGAAAATATAATACTTAAAATTAAAAGAAATGTATTTTTGAGTTCAGCATTACGAAAGCTTTCACATGATGCTCTACTCATAAACAAAGAAAATATTTTTTTTTCAAGTAACTTAATTAGCCTCTTTACATTTTTCCGGAATATATTTGTGAATGTTTAATAATCTGCAAATACGTGGGTCAATAGTCTTTATTACTTGCACCAATTTGAACTTTCCACGTTCCATAGCTTACGAGTAAAATGGCTGTGACAGACACAAGAGTGATCTTATAATGATTTCGTTTTCACTTTTTAAGTACGGAATCCTACAAAACTTAACTAGAAAAAGGAAAAGGTTGTTAACTACCTTATGTTAGTTAAGTAGATATGATATTTTATACAATGCTATCTTAGAAAAAATATAAAGCTTTCAAACAATGTGGAAAGCATTCATCTAGCTAAAACGATGGGGCAAAGCCCCGCATCTTAACCCCTTAACTGTGACATTTGTTTTCTTACAACATAAATTAAAAATGGGGCTAGACACCACTTTTTCCATACTAAAATATTTACCTTACTTAATCGAAAAATATCTGACAATCAATAAAGATAAATTTACAGTTACAAATTAGTGGTATCAAAATGCATTTAATAACGAAGCAAGCAAAGTGTTCTTGCCCGAATCCAGTTTGGGCCACACTGTTAAGTGGTTAAACTTGTAGATATCTTTGCCCCAAAACGGATGCATACTTTTACCCCATTCTGTAGTATTTTGCTTAACCTACAAGTTTAAACAAATGCGATCGAGGTTAACCACACAGCATTTAGAAGTTAAAGAACTTTTGTTCTCCACTGAATTTTTGGTTTTGAAAAAAATTCGAGGTATTGTCAGCTAAACAATAAAATGAAATTTAAAAAATACTACACGAAAATTCGAAAATTTAAACTTGTCTCTTTTTTTTGGCATGGGGTGCTAATTTTTTCACAAGGTTTGAACACACGACTACTACACTTCAAGCCAAACTGCAACTAGCGGCCCCACCGGTGGCCGAGAGGTTCTGCTCTCAAAGCTGGTAGCCGAGAGGTGCTAAGTTGAATCCAAATCACGCCCATCGGCCTAATTTTTCGGAGTTTTCCGTGGTTTTATTCGAACCTTGGATTTCCTTGTGTAAATATGGGTTAGGTTCCCTTAAAAAGACTCCCACGGAGGGTACCCTCCCTCCTTTGGGCCGATATCCCTCGTGTTGATAATTGGCCGTCATAAACAACACCAACACACCAGCAACCTAGCGGTCAGGATTGTAGAAATATTGCTTCATATTAAATCAGCCAGTGCGTATCTTTGCCCCGTTCGTATCTTTACCCCCATCTACTCTATATTGGCTGTTGTACTTTTTTAAATTTTATTAGAGTTTTCTTTTATGTGAGGACAGTTTCATTTTCAGAACCGGTTTCAAAATTGAAAGCCGTGGTGAATACAAGGGGTGGCCCGGGGGGATACATTCCCCCCGAATTAATGAATTGTCCCCCTCGAAAGATTTGAGATTTTGTATTTTCAATGGTCAAAAAGTGAAATCCCCCCCCCCCCCCCGGAGAAAATTATCTGAATTCAACACTGCATAAGTACAGTTGCCCAACAATAGATATCAAACAGATGCATCCCATGGAAAAAATATTAAAATGTGATCAAAATTTTAAACATGTCGTTCTTGAACATTTATTTGAAAATAGGTGTACGTTCTCACGCTTAAACTATTTAAGCTATTGACGCCCTGTGTTTTGCAATTTAAACTAGACATTTTTAATTGGAGGGCAAATTATTCAAAAAACTAAACTATTTAGTAATTTAGATTTCTAAACAGTTTTGAAAATGAAATATTAGTTCCAAATATTTACCTCAAACTTAAAAAAGCCAAAATTTTGTGAAATTTTGATTTATCTTATCAGTTTGAGGTTTGGAATCAAACTTATTTAATAAACAGCGTGTATCACAATACCCTCCGGGATTTGGAAAAGTTTTTCTTTAAAAAACTAATTAAGAATACAGCAATAAGTTTCATATCACTATATCAAAAATTATTTCAAGTTTTTAATTGTTGGATTGGACCTGCTTCGCAAGATGACATTCCTCTTCTTCCACGACCCCCATGATTTCCTGACTTAATCCCATATGATTATTTCTTATGGGATCATCTGTTGCTGCCCTCTATGCCAGGTGATTTAACAAAATTGTGAGGGAGAATCACACGTGCATTTGCTAGTATTGAACATGATATGTTAGGATGAGCGTGACTTGAACTTGGTTTTATAATTGAAGTATGCCGCCTTACCAAGGATGTGCTGCTAGACTCTTGTAAAGCTTAATATAACTTGAAGTGATTCTTTGTTATGGTGATATGAAACATTCTGCTGTATAGCAATAGTTTTTATGAGAATAACCTTTACAAACTCCAGAGCGAATTATGATTGCATTTCAAGAATCTGTTCTATATTTTTTTCAGATGATTAGTGAGATCACAATGACTTACACCGGTTTACCGCGCGCTGTGAACTTTGGGGAAGTTTAGATCGATTAACACGTTGAGTGCTATGTCAGTCACCGGTGACTGACACTGAACTTTCCGTTTAGGTCGCGTTAGTCATAGGTGAGTGGCACTTATAAATTGTCTAGCGGGAATCTTATTTCGTGGCCCAAACAGAAAGACAGACAAAATATACTTGGCATTCAGCGTGTTAAAATATCAGCATTTTATTGGGCAATATTCACACATTTAAGTGAAGGCACAATAAATTCAATATCAAGAAAAAAAAGTCCTTCCGGCCAGTGCCGGGAGGAAGAGGTAGCTTTCATATTCCTTATTTTTTAAAAGCCAGCTTATATTATTCAAACACATGGAGCTCAAATTAGTGGAACCCGATTATAGAAGATTAAATACTAATTTTTGTCAATATTGAATATTAATGAGAATTTCGCGAAATTAGTCAGCGTTATCAAAGCTGGTTTTATTAAAGTGATTTATATTTGTCGCCAAATTTGGTGATATCCCGAATTATATTAATAACTATATTAACCCGAATTATCGGTGATAGCCCGCCCTTTTAAAACAGCATAATGGATTCTACAAAGCTCACCATTGAACTTGGTCGAGACCTTAGTAATTCCTGTGCACATGCTCACTCATATCCAAATCGGTTGATATATGCGAGTGCTGTTGCAAGCAAAAAATCAGATTTTTTAGAATGTCACACACTTTCGAAATTCAAATTGCTATATCTCGGCTTTTTTTTTAGATAAAGGCAAAACAAAAAACAGTACGGAATATTTGTAACAAGCTGAAAGACATAAAAAAAAAATCTTTTTCAATTTCTAAATTTTTTTGTACTTCGTTCTAAATTAATTTAATTTTAATTTTTAAATGGCCGCCATTTTGAAACAAGATGGCGGATGAAGTTAGCAAACGAACTCGGCCGCGAGATTACTATGTACTATGCACATGCGTTGTCACATCCTAATAGGTTCATAAATACGCGTGTTATCGCGTGACAAAAATCAGATCGTTTCAAAATTTCAGCCATGCTAGAAATTCAAAGTGCTATAACTCAGCCATTTTTTAAGACATAGACGAAACAAAAAATGCTCCGGAATTTTTGTTTCAAGATCAAACACATAAGAAAACAATATTTTTCAATGTCTAATTTTTTTTGTGCGTCATTTTAAATTTTAATGTTTTAAAAAATTTTTAAATGGCCGCCATTTTGAAACAAGATGGCGGATGAGGCTGGCCAACGAACTCGGTCGAGACATTTCTATGTACTATGCACATTCTTTGTCACATCTAAGTCGGTTCATAAATACGTGTATTCTCTCGTGACAAAAATCAGATCGTTTCAAAATGTCAGCCATGCTAGAAATTCAAAATGCTATTACTCAGCCATTTTTAAAGATATAGACGAAACTAAAAATGCTCCAGAATCTTTGTATCAAGCCCAAACACATAAGAAAACAATATTTTTCAATGTCTAATTTTTTTGTGCGTCATTTTAAATTTAAATGTTTTAAAAAAATTTTAAATGGCCGCCATTTTGGAACAAGATGGCGGATGAGGCTGGCCAACGAACTCGGTCGAGACATTTCTATGTACTATGCACATTCTTTGTCACATCTAAGTCGGTTCATAAATACGTGTATTCTCTCGTGACAAAAATCAGATCGTTTCAAAATGTCAGCCATGCTAGAAATTCAAAGTGCTATAACTCAGCCATTTTTTAAGATATAGACGAAACTAAAAATGCTCCAGAATCTTTGTATCAAGCCCAAACACATAAGAAATCAATATTTTTCAATGTCTAATCTTTTTGTGCGTCAATTTAAATTTTAAAGTTTTAAAAATTTTTAAATGGCCGCCATTTTGAAACAAGATGGCGGATGAGGCTGGCCAACGAACTCGGTCGAGACATTTCTATGGACTATGTACACACGAAATTTTATCCAAATCGGTTCATAAATACGAGAGTTACAGTATGACAAAGATCAGATATATATATATATATATATATATATATATATATATATATGGATATATATAAATATATATATATATATCAATTTTGAACGGAGGATGGTTTCGGGGTCTAGTGGTTATGATCGGTGAAAATATACCAAAATTTTTCGGAATCGTTTTCCTCCGAACGTCTGCAATTAGTAGCTTTTTGTAATGAAAGCTACCTAAAATGCTATAACTCAGCCATTTTTTTAGATATAGACAAAACAAAAACTGTTCGGGAATCTTTGTATTAAGGTCAAACACATACAAAAAAAATCTTTTTCATTTTCCAATTTTTTGGTACCTCATTTCAAATTTTAAATTTTTAAGAAAATTTTAAATGGCCGCCATATTTGAACAAAATGGCGGATGAAGCTGGCGAACGAACTCGGTCGAGACATTGGTAGGTATTATGTATACACCAAGGTACATCCAAATCGGTTCCTAAATACGCCTGTTATCGCGTGACAAATATCAGGTCGTTTCAAAATGTCAGCCACGCTAGAAATTCAAAGTGCTATAACTCAGCCATTTTTTAAGATATACACGAAACAAAAACTGCTCCGGAATCTTTGTATCAAGGTCAAACACATAAGAAAAAAATATTTTTCAATTTGCAATTTTTTGGTACCACATTTGAAATTTTAAATTTTTTAAAAAAATTTAAATAGCCGCCATTTTGAAACAAGATGGCGGATGAAGCTGGCCAAAGAACTCGGTCGAGGCATTGGTATGCACTATGTATAATCGAAGTTACATCAAAATCGGTTCATAAATACGAGGACAAAGATCATCAGTTATCCCACTAATTTGGAATTAACGGAAAACCTCTTATCTAACAATACTATTAACTTCTTAGATCTTAAAATTACAATAAAAGACAACAAAACAATAACTGATTTACATGATAAACGTAAAGAATTTAAATTCAAAGTTAATACATTTACAAGTTTTAAATCTTGTCTTCATCATTCTGTATATCGAAATATACTACTTAATAATTTATATAGAATAAAATGTTTATGTTCTTCTCATCTAATTAACAATAATATTAAAAAACTAATTTATGATGCATTAAATCATGGTTTTCCAAAAAAATTCATATATTCATTAATATACAATGAGTACTTACATGATCTATATATATATATATATATATATAATATTAACACATGCGTAAACAGATTTACAAAAAAAAAAATTATAAAATAAAAAATATTTATAAAAAATTAAAAATTGTAAAATAAAAATAAACAATTACTATAGAATGGTTGGGTGGGTAGATGTTAGAGTACGGAGGAGGGTGGTGTTGTCTGGATAATACGCAATGGTTAATTTATTAAAAAAATAAATAATAAAAAAAATAAATAAATAAAAATGGGGCTATTGTATTATAACTACATTTCTAATACGTATTTTATATGGATGTTGATTTGATGTTTTATATGTAATTGGTGGCTTTTCCTCCTTTTTTTTAAATTTCATATTAAATTTAACTTATTTAATCAAATTCAATAGTAACTTATTTTTAATTTAGTCTACTCAGGACAATGTCATATTAATTAATAATAGTATACCAACTTTTTAGTGATTATTATGCATATTGGTTTATTTGATTAACTAATGTTATACTGTATGTATTAAAATTGGGTAAATAGTTTTTATTATTATTATTCCTCTATACTATTTAATATTGTTTTATTTTCAACATTGTATTCCATGATTAATCATCCGATTATATGTTTGATTGGCACAATCATATTTTTTTTAGCTTTTTTATGACTAATATAAGGATAATTCACACACTATATATGTGATCTTTAGGCTATTTGGAATTTTAGTATCTGACAATCTTATATAAACATCCATTTTTATTTATTTATTTTATAATTTATTTAATTATTTATTTAATTATTTATTTATTTTCTATCCTGTTCATTTTTTATATGTAAAGCTAAATATTAAGACTATTATATTTTTATAATATATAATTTATTTTATTTTATAGCATATAGCCTATATTCTATATTATCCAAGTTAAAAAGTTTTTTAATTTCTCAGTGTAGATTTAATGGTATGGTAATAGAATATATTGTATTAACATTTAATTTATTTTAAAATTTTTTTTGAATAATGAAATACAGTATGGTATTGTTTATATTAGGATGTGTGTAGGAATGGAGTTGATACATTTTAATTCATTAGCATGTATTAGGTTCTACTTACTGTGACATTTGTATAATCATAATAGTTTTTAAAATAAAATAATAGATGGCAGCACCATAAATTTTGTATTTTTAAATAGCCTCTATTAAAGTTATAATTTTAATTTTTTACACTAGGTGGTAATTAACGCTGATTATTGGCAATGTTGTAAAATTGTTATTATACAATTTAAAATAGTTTTTAGGTATTATAAATAATGTAATTATTTTTTATTTATATTATATTAATTATATTTATCACAATATTTCAACATGAATTAACTGACTCTATAGCTTTTAATTTCTGTGTTAACTTAACTGTTTTATTCACCTTAATCTTATCATGCTTTTTGGATGCCATGTGCAGGAATATATTTTGTAAATCTACTGGGAATTAATACGGTATGTTTTTGTAAGATTTCTATTGCTATAAATTAAATATTTAATGGGTTGTGGTTTTTTTTATTTCATTCCATTTGATGGTGTTCTGTATTCATCTTGAAACTATTGTTTTGATTATATTGGTTGTTTGAGTACAGGGGAAAAAATCTTTTCAGCTTATAGCTTTTTTCCCACAGAAAACAACCGATTTGCTTATATCATTGAATTCTGTACTCTTGAAAACGTAATTCAATATATAAGTTTTTCAATTTTTTCGGAGTCCATGTTCTTCTTTTTTTCTTCCATGTTGATTCTTGTAATTAGTTATACAGTACTTTATTTTACATACAGTTCTATATTGTTGGTTTATGGCGTGTAGTCAATTATTCACAATATTGCAGTTTTTGATGATGGTCGGTAATGTTTAATTAATGGTTATATATATGGATATATATATATATATATATATATATATATATATATATATATATATATATATATATATCCAGTTGATACATTTACCCCATTTTTATTACAGTTAATACCCGATTTATTGAGAGAATTATATGAACATACAGGTAACGGTAATATAGATCTACTAAAAAACAACTTTTCAAAAGTAAAAAAAAAAAAAAAAAAAAGAAAAAAGGTGAAAGTTGTGGCTAAAAAATAGTGTGATATCAAATTTCCAAGCTTATATTACGGTACTTATTTAACATTTTTTGATAAAAATTTACCATATGTAAGTCGAGTACCTAAGTAATCGTTGATAGCAAGCCTTTTCTCCTTTACTAAATACATCAAAACGTGTTTCTGAAAATTAAATTTTTTTTAATTATGCATGATGGGCTTGGCGGCCATCTTTCCATATTTTACACAAATTTCTAAGCACACAAGTTCATTGTTAAGATCGAGTTATTATTAAGATCGAGTCATTATTAAGAGTTCGAAATTGTTACTAAAGCAAACATTTTATTCTTTTAATTTATGGAAATGAGTGCCTAAAAATTTGTGTCTAAAAATAAAGCTGAAGTAACTTCAGGTTTCATCTTATGATTCTCTTTTTTCGGAGGGGGGTTAATTAATTAGTTAAAGCAGTAAAAATCAATTTGTTTTTTCACAATAAAAAACTTTCTTAATTTATCTGTCTGTAGCTAAAACTAGAAATTCAAAATTCTTAATAATGCAAATATGTTACGAGCTTGAGTGCTTAGAAATTTGTGTAAAATATGGAAAGATGGCCGCCAAGCCCATCATGCATAATTAAAAGAAAATTTAATTTTCAGAAACACATTATGATGTATTTAGTAAAGGAGAAAAGGCTTTCTATCAACGCATACTTAGGTACTCGACTTACATATGGTAAATTTTTATCAAAAAATGTTAAATAAGTACCGTAATATAAGCTTGGAAATTTGATATCACACTATTTTTTAGCCACAACTTTCTCCTTTTTTCTTTTCTTTTTTTTTTTTGCTTGGCTTTTTTTTACTTTTGAAAAGTTGTTTTTTAGTAGATATCAGTTCTTTTTTTAAAACAAATGATATGTAATTGAAATAATTCGACTAGCTCAAATTAAAATTAGTCCTTGTATAGCCTTTATAAGCAGGGAGCAAACACAATGTTATACATTTTGTTTACCCATCATTCATTTTTTATAGTGATTAATAATTTAAAAGTAAGGAAAGTCAATTTCTTCTTTCAAAGTATCAGTATTTCTCAATTTATATCTCTTTAAAATTTTCTACGAAAGATGAAAATTTAGTTTGTTATTTGTTAGTTGAGCTTTGAGGTAGGTGCTGCGGTTCCGGCCGGCATGACCTCAAATGATCACATATACCCAAACCAACGAAACATAAAGAACCAGTTTACCACCAGAAACAAAGTGGGACAGCCCACACAACAAACCACGAACTGATAACCCCAACAAGAGGACAAAAACTACCCCTGAAAAACACAAAAAAGACGCACCCTAAACAATAAACCAGGGGCAACCTAGAACGAAGGAGCCAAACAACTCATCCAGACAAGCAGCACCAAAATCAAAAAGACAACACAGCTATTAAGAAAGCGTGATGAAACAAGCGAGAAAGGATAAACGGGAAAAGGCAACTAAAAACGCCCGCTCCCGAGGAAGAGATTGATGAACAGACGAAAACAATGACGATTAGAGTCTATACATTCCCAAAAGTCAGTCCAGTCATCAGGAAAGAAATTAACAGATGCCATGGCATCCCGTAGCATCGTTCTTTCAGCATCAAAAGCCGGGCACTTGAAAACGTAATGGAATTCCGTCCCATCCTCCGTAGAACAAAGAGAGCACGTGGGAGAAATACTTAGCTTGAAAATATATAACTTCCTGTCAGTGACAGCCGTTTGCGTCCGGAAACGAGCAATAAAAGCATCCTCTTTACGGCTATGCGTCCACTTATAAATATTCGGACCAAGATACGGCGAATCGACTGCATATTTACAATCATCCCACCAGCTCTGGAAGCTAGCATGAAGCTGATCCTTTAAATGCCTCTTTAAGTCTTCAGGGGCCACCCCACTATAAGTGCTAACCGCATACGGGCCATGTCTTGCCAGATTATCAGCTTTCTCATTAGGAGGGATACCAACATGACCAGGGACCCAGATCAAGGTAATCCCACACACAGAACCACGGACGCTGCATAAAGACTGGAAAAGGTGTAAGATGACAGCTGGGGACTTATGGTTAATATGTATTATAGCTTCAAGGGCAGACTTGCTATCCGACAAAATAAAGTAGTTGTAACTCTTGATAAGAAAGCGCTGGACAGCCAGATTAAGGGATAGAGCTTCTGCAGTAAAAGTAGAGTTTAAATGATGGTTGAGGTAAGCGCAGGATGTATCTTCAGTAATATTAACAGCAGCAATAGAAGTTTTAAAATCGTTCTTCGAAGCATCCGTGGCGATAAAACAAGAATTGGTAAGATGACGGAACTCATCCATGTACAGACTGAAACACTGACTGATGGCGGTGGGAGGGAGGTTTTTAGTTTGAAACGGCAACTCATCAACTATGATCTCACAGACATCTTTTAAGCTCCCGCAAGGCCAGTGAGAAGTAATCAGCATATCAGGAGTCACAATAGCATGGTCTGTAGTCCAAGAAAACCCATCAGGAAAATAATTGGAGTAGGGACGACCAAAATTAACAGCATACGTACACCGGATGTAAAAAGGAGAGGTAAGATAGCTTCGTCGAAAACTAAGAGGAGCTTGGTTGGATTCACGATAAAGCTTGAAGATGGGAGACCACTTGGGCAGGCCGGTCGCAAAACGGAGGGCCGCATTATACACCACATCCAGCTTCTTTAGAGAGGTCTTAGCGGCAACGCCGTACATAGGGCACGCATAATCAATAACGCCCCGAATAAGGGAATTGACCAAAGGAATGAGATGGATGGTTTTCGCTCCCCACTGAGGACTGGCTACAGCTTTTAATAAATTAAGGCGCTTCATACATTTTTTACATAAAAACTCAATATGCTGATTGAAAGACAGGTTGTGAGTAAAAATGACACCCAAGATCTTAGTAGTATTCTGCCACGGGATGTCTGATCCATGAAGACTGAAATTCTGCAGGGGAAGATCCTTTTGCGAAGAGAAATTTATTGCCGAGCATTTATCAGGCCGGAGCTCAAGCTTCCAATAAGTGCACCAAGCATTGATCCTGTTAAGCATCTCCTGAAGTTTCAAAAAAGCGTCTTCTAAGGAAAGATCTGAAAAGTAGCGAAGGATGTCATCGGCATATACAATGATTTGAACCCCCGAATCAACAGCTTCGAATAAATCCCACAGGAAGATCATGAACAGGATGGGCGAAAGGACGCTGCCCTGCGGCACACCACGAAAAGAGTTCACCAGATGAGAGAAAACACCTCTCCACTTAACCTTGATCTTCCTAATCTCGATCCACTTTAAGATCCACAAGGCCGTTCTTCCAGCAATGCCCAGGCTAGCCATCTTGTAAATAAGAGCATCCCTCCATACAGAGTCATACGCCGCGTGGATGTCAAGCTTGAGAGCGATGATGTACTTCCTCTCCAATCTGGCACGCTTAATGTCTAAGTAAAACAGCTTCAAAGCCTTCGTGCAATCGCTATTGGGAAGAAAACCAATGTGTCGATCATTAAAAAGATGTCTAGGCATAACCCAGTCGAGGATTCTCTTGAGGAGGATGCGCTCCATAATCTTGCAACCCACAGCCGAGAGAGCGATGCTCCGGTAACTGCTTAGAAACCCTTTAGGTTTCCCAATGTTCCAGATAGGCAGGATCACCGCAGTTCTCCAGCAATCCTGAACACTACCCGACATGAAACTATCATTAAAAAGCCGAAGCAACTTTTGTTTGTTTACAATTGTAAGAGCTTTATAAACACGAGCCGGAATTCCGTCTTCGCCAGGGGTGGTATTCTTCGTGTCCTGAATTGCACGGTTCAACTCTTCGAACGTGATCGGGTTGTTCCAATGCTCATCCGAACTGCTAAGATCAAAAGGGATACTACAGAACTCACGGGTGCTTCGAAATTGCTCGGCAAAAGCATTGGCTTGGTCAGACCTGTCGAGAAGCTCTTCAGTCTCGTCCATCAAATAGAAATTTGACTCCTCAGAGCTACTCCTCTTGGCTAAAGCCTTGATGATTCGATAGATAGTACCTTTGGCGGCCTTTTCACATATATCGCCCCAGTAATTGCGAGCCTGATAATTCATGTAGCGCTTGAGCTGAGCAGCATAAGACTTATACGATTTCCAGCAATCCCTCGATAAGTTTATTCTGGCTAATCTCAGGAATTTCGCTTTTGGCCGAGGAGCCACGCGCAACGTGAGTCCCACCAGGGGGGGTTATCTCGCCGCTGCACCCTATGCTTGAAAGAATTATGAGAAAGAACATCTCGAAAGCTCTTATGGAGGTACTCAAATGAGGTGACGTCATGAATATCCAGGGTCCGATTAAGGCAAGACTCGACTCCATCCCAATTAGTAGAAGTATGCAGGTAGTTTGTAGTAACATGGTTAATTTTATGGATGATAGGCCAGTGATCAGAGTCAAACAGATCAGGGTGAACGTATGTGTCAGTGAGCCGAAAAAAATCAGGGCTTGAAAAAGAGAGATCAATCAATGATGCAGAGCCAGAATGAGTGACGTGAGTTGGATGATTTGTATTAAGAATGCAAACATTATTGTTGAGAAGCCAGTTTAGAATCTCTTCAGAGCCCGAAGTGTTACAAGAACTGCCCCAGGCATGATGCTTTTGATTAAAGTCACCGAGTATCAGGAAGGGATGCGAAATCTTATTGGTAAGCTGCTGGAGCCACGATTCACTAACTCTACCCTCGGGAGCGTAAACATTGACGATAGTCACCCACCGTCTTGCCATCCAAACCCTAACCACAAGGACCTTCACACCCTGGGTGCTAAGAGAACCCAAATCGAGCATTACAGAGGTAAGCTTACTACTCACAGCAGTGAGCAGACCACCACCCCTGCCAACTCTGTCCTGACGATAGATCACCATACCCGGGTAGGCAAAAGAATCATCCACTCTAAGAAAAGATTCTTGAAAAACAAAAACATCGGCCTTCGAAAAGGGGGAACACTTCAACCAATGGACTTTATTTTTAATGCCTCTCAAGTTCCACTGAATCACGGCAAAAGGGATCGAAAACTGCACCATAAATAAAACGACAAAGAACACCTGGGAAACACACAAACAACAAAAAGTCCAAACAGGCGAACACCAAAAAGGGCAGCACAAAAAAGGAAAGAAACAAAGAAGGAGGGGGAGCTAAACCTGTTCCATGTCGTCGCCACCAGACTCTTCTTCAGAGCCCGATTTCAGAACAAACTCGTTCCCGCTCGTTTTACTGTAAACCTGTTCCCGACAGTTCGCTAAGGATAGCCGCGGGGCCGTCACCTTTTGTTTTTTAAGTTTCTTCGGCCGATCGGAGGGAGAGCTGCCAACCGTATCTTTAGAAGCACCAGCAGACCGTGTATTGGCCGCACAGGCCGCCGTGAAAGACTTAACCAATCCTTAACTGGTTTGTATGAATAAGTTCGTTTGTTGTTGTAACACACTAAGGATGCACTCTTGAGTATGCTGAAAAAAGAGCTCCATCGTTTGTTTGAGATCAGCTTTAGTTACATATGTGGGGTTCAAGGTTACTTCAGAGTTCATTTTAACAGAATCAGCATACGTTTTTGGATTAGAAATCTTAGCATACAGTCTAGGAGCTTCGGTGATTGATAAATGGTTATCAGATTTGTATTTTTGGAAATCCATTTCCCTTAGTCGGGCTGGACACTTCAGATCAGACGCCAGGTGGGAGGCTTGACAATTAGAGCAAGTAAGCTCGGCAGTACTGCATGTGGCAGAAGCATGTTTACCCCCACACTTCCTGCAGGTGGTTTCATTCGGACATTTGCTGGTAGCATGATTAAATTGCCAGCAGTTAAGACACTGGCGTGGTCTGTCATAAAAAAGTCTAATTCTTTCCGTCATATAAAACAACTTGATCCTTTCAGGAATAAATGTGCCGTAAATAGTCACTAAAACAGTTTCCGTTAGTTTGGTAACACCATTATCCTTTCTGGTAAAACGCCGCAAATCCTTAACCTTCAGCTTATTTTCAGCTTGAATTTCCTTTCCCAACTCTTCGAGACTAATACTCGTATCGATATTGTGTAAGACAAACCGCGACGTAATAGTTTCCTGTAGAATATACGCCTTGACCTGCACATTAAGTAATTTGTCAATACCAGAGACCGCCTGAGCGCATTGAGCATCCGACGTCTCGACTAACAATTTATCCGTCCTGGTAAAACGAATTTTTAAAGGCGCATTTGGACCAACTATTTTATCAAAATCAGCTTTTAAAGCCACAGGCCTATTTCGAGGAATCTTACCCTCAGTTGCTTCAAGAAAGACGCAAACACTGGAGACTCCATTTGCGAACGCATAAGTAACCTGTTGCGAAGGACTACTAACTTCTTGCACAAATATTTCTGGGTCACCAGCACTCGCATCTGTAATAGTAAAAATGGACGACATACTGTACGATAAAAACACAACCAGTCCTCGACCTGCGAGTCAGAGAAAAAAATAAAAATAAACAACTCTTAAACATAGCAAAAAATAAACATTTACAAACGCGGAAAGCTTACCACGCCACACAGGGCTGGAGACCACGTTGAAACAAAAAGCAATAATAAAAAAAGGGAAAAACTACAACCTGTAGCTCTAGAGACAAAACGGGGACACCACAACTTGAAGCACGGAGCCGGGCTGACAGCAACCTACCTCGACCACGAACACCTCGCCAAAAACCAAATTTAGTAAAAAACAGAGTCGAAATAAAATATATATTTACAGTTAGTCTGTCAGTTAATTGTTTTTCTAACTTTTTTTTGCTGACAGTTTTGCAAAATAAATTTACCTTTACAAATACCTACGGTTGATTATCTTTAATAGTCTATTATTAAAGCCGTATATACATTAGAATTAAATATTTTTCGGTTAAAAATTGCCTGAAATCTATAGTCTTATCGTTCGTCAAATTTGTTTTTTTTTATGCCCAGACTCTTTTTCTGAACTTTGACAAAAGATCCCAGACATATTGAAGCTATCCAAATTCTTATATCTTTCTATCGTATTTCCTTTTTTGAAGGGGGTGTGAGGAAGATCCCTTAACAACTTCGTTTTGTTCTCAGAATTCTGAATTATTCATTCAAAAGATCTTCATCTTGTTGCAGAATTTTCATTAGCTAAGAGTTGCATCAAGTTATACATCATGTGAATCTATTAAATTAATTTTGTGAAATACTAGATGGGAGCCATTGATATTTCCAGACCATTTGCCTACATTTTAAACTTGAGTTATTTACTACTATTCATTAATTTTCTATACGAATTAAAGAAGTCTATGTTTCCATGCCAACTGTACCTTTCACTATTGCTTGCTTGTTTGTTTGTTTGATTTATTGAACACATACATCATATCACATGCGGATCACGGCGGGATTCGAATCTGCTTCCACCTACGCTCTCAAGCGATTAGCGGCATGGTGTCTTATCCACTCAGCCACGGTGGGCCACTATTGCTTTCTCTAATGCGCAGATACTCAAATTTAACCAACTGCACTTAGAATCATGGTCATAACAGAGAACATTTATATGTTAGAGCAGTGTTGCCAGTGGGCTACTTTTTTTAAATTCAGATTTCTTGATTGCCAGCACTTATTATAAACGGTAAAATTCCCTTTGTTTTCGCCTTAATTAATATGTCATTAAATAAGGCACATTTTACAATTTCAAAAAAGTGGTGCCAATCAAGTATCTGAATAAAAAAAAAGTAGCCCATCTGGCAACTCTGTGTTAGAGTGGTGACACATGCACAAGTCGTGTACTCATATTCAATTTTTTGTCCAAAGTACGGTAACTCAGTTTTCAGTAATAGACGAGGAAGATTTCAATTAAACTAACCAGAAAAGTTAACAAACATTGGCTTCCTGATTTGATTTATTCAAAATTGTTTTAACCAACCAAAGTTAATGTCCGGGATCCAGATACATTTTTCTCTGTTAGTAAAATTACATTGACCAATCAGTAGCCTCCATCCTTGCAGGCTTTTCGGTGTTTACTGAAAACATAAAAAAGTTCGGAAAAATGCAGACGTCTGATTGATCAATCTCACCCCGCTAATAGCGAAAAATCTATCTTGATCCCGGCCTATTCAACGCCCTTTAAATATTGGAGAAAGCCTTGACACGTGTCAGGAAAACGTCACACAAAGCAGGCAAAACAAACAAGAAAAATCATTCATTGGCTCGTTCATATTCACGAGCCAATGAATGATTTTGTTTCTTTGCTTTGCCTGCTTTGTGTGATGTTTTCGTGACGCGAGTCAAGAATTTCTCAAATATTTAGGAGGCTTTGGCTTATTTCACCACCATCAAGTTATGAAAGGAGAGGAACAGACATGTCAATCTTCCCGTGTGAAAAACTAGTTACCAAAAAAAACGAGTTCTTTCCCTCCCTTCTGCCCTTTTCTCTCTTGATTTTGACCGATAGCAGCCCATTTAGCAGTCTCCAGTACAAGACGCCGCTATATACGGTGGACGCATGAGGGAGGGTGTTAGCGCGACCAATGACATAATAGGCCAGTTCATGATGTTTAAAAGTCACACGGAGTTGGATCGAGGCTAACGAAAAAGACAGGCTAATGCGGTGGGTCAGATTCTTCTTTTTTTACAAACCGCTGGAGTCACGTGATGCTCTTTTCACGCACCTTCTTTGGTGCATTCGAGCATCACGTGACTCCAGCGGTCTGTAAAGAAAGAAGAATCGGACCCAACGCGGTAGCCTGTCTTTTTCGTTAGCCTCAGAGTTGGATCATCTTTACACGATGATTAGTACAACGCTGCGCGCCGATTTTTTTTTGTGTCCATTGCCGTGTACGGATAATCAACTCCGTGTGACGTTATGAACTGGCCTTATATGTTGTTGGCCACAGTTTAGGAACAGCTACAAAAGACTTCATCTATATCTACTCCGAGGTAAACGAAAAAGACAGACTACCGCGGTGCTACAGCGCCTAGAATATATAGTGTGGAAATCGGCTATCCCAGTAATACTTTAAAAATGCTAAGATATTGGATCTCTTAAATTTCCAATAATGCTGAAATCCAATGAATCGATCACAGCGATATCTGCAGGATATTTCCTAAAACTTCATGACGATTTGGTAACAGCGTCTAGAATACCTAGTGTGGAAATATTTTATTAAACAACGCTAAAAATTTGTATCCCATAAATGATCGACGATACTGCTAAAATCCCAAGTGTAGATCGCAGCGAAATCTGCGGGATTTTTGTATTACATTGTATAGACTAGCAATATCTTGCAATTATAGAAAATATCCGGCAGATGTCGCTGCGATCTGTATATTTCAGCAGCATCGTTGCACATTTAAGTATACAATATTTTAGCACTTTTTTAAGTGTTACAGGGATAGCCAATTTCCACACTATATATTCTAGGAGCTATAATTTGGTTTAGACGCTGTAGTATTTTTTTTTTTTTTACATTTTATTAACATACATCTGACCTGTGTGCTTGGCGTCAAGCCCGCTGTAATAATACGATGTTTACTTTGAAAGTATATCACAGATGTCGCTGCGATCAGCTCCCTGGATTTCAGCGTCAGTGCACATTTAAGGGATACAACTTTTTAGCGCTGCTTGGATAGCAAATTTCCCCATTATGTATTCTAGACGCTATAGCGGTGCATTACACGTGTCTCTTTCTTCTTTAAAAAATATCCTGCAGATGCCGCTGCAAATGACTGTTTGGAACTCAACATCGTTGTACATTTAAGGGATTCACTATTTCCGCGCTTTTTTAAGTATTTCTGGGATAGTCGATATCTACAACATATAATCTAGGCCTATAACGGAGCTATAGTATCTAGAAGATATAGTTTAAAAATCGGCTTATTAAAAAGGTGCTAAAAATTGTATCCCATAAATGTTGAACGAGGCTGAACGATGAATGTCGATCACAGCGACATATGGTAATTCCAACGTAACTATTTCAAATGACATCAAATGAGAAAACGTATCGCTCAGAGAAGATCTAGAAAATGTTGCTGCTATCGACATTTGTAATTCAGTATTTTTCAATATTTATGGGATTCAATTTTTAGCAATTTTTAAAGTATTACTGGAATAGCCGGTTTCCACACCCTGACCATGATCTAGGTAGATTTTTCTTTGTTATCACAACGAGATTGACCAATCAGAAGCCAGAATTATTGCTAACTTTTCACTGTTTGCAAAAATGTACCTGGATCTCGGCCTATATTTCTAGACGTTATAACTGAGCTCAGGAATAGTACAGAAAGCAAACTCCGTATTTTGATACATTAAGGCCGGGATCCAATTAGGAACAAGTGTGTCGCTATAACGAAGTAGCGACATATGGCCAATAAAGTTTTATTGATAGAAGTGATAAAAACAAATCATTAAAGGTCTTTGCGAGCGTGTCATTATCGTCAGGCTAATGCATATTGAATTATTTCCCTAGTCTAATAAAGCTCGTCCATGCGCGTATCGTCTAATGGAGGATATTCCAAATATGGATTCGAGGCTGAAAAAGTCACCTGGTACAGGCAATTTACCCAAAGTACTTCTAACTGATGAGAAGGGAAACAGGAAACTACTACTGCTTTCTACCGTGAACTGTTTCATTGGCTAGCGGGAATTTACATTACGTCGACGGAGCCTGCCCTTCTTTACGTTAGACGTTTTTGCCTTGACCACGTGAACATAATGTAGATAGAATAGCCTCTATTCAAGAAAGTGGATTGCCGTACTATAGCACCTAGAATATATAGTGTGGAAATTGGCTATCCCTGTAATACTTAAAAAAGTGCTAAAATATTGTATCCCTTAACTGTGCAACGATGCTGCTGAAATATACAGATCACAGCGACATCTGCAGGATATTTTCTCAAACTGCAAGATATTGCTAGTCTATACAATGTAATACTAAATCCCGCAGATGTCGCTGTGATCGATACTTGGGATTTTAGCAGTATCGTCGCACATTTAAGGGATACAAATTTTTAGCGTTGTTTGGATAGCATATTTCCACACAAGGTATTCTAGACGCTGTAGCCATACTTTCGGCAAAAACTTGAAATGAGCATGCTTCCTGTGCATATATCACCACTCTTATGTATAAAGGCTCTCTGTTATGGTGTTGATTCTGAGCGCTCTTTGTTAAATTTCTATATTTGTGTTTTAGAGAAAGCAATACAGAAAAGTACTGTTACTATGGAAACAACAACTTCTTTAATATCGAAATGTATAGCAAAGGAGTTCAGAATCAGTGCCTTAAATAGTTTCGAATATGTATTGTTGTTATGACAATTAATACCCTTCCTGGATGTGGAAATGCAAAATTGTGTTCAACATAATGGAGGATATTCCATCTACATTGTGATCACGTGCTCAAGGTAAAAACTTCTATCGTAAAGAAGGGAAGGCTCCGTAGACGTGTAATGTAAATCCCCGCTAGCCAATGAAACGGTTCATGAGGCAAAGTAGTAGTATCTCCCTTCTTATCAGTTAGAAGTTCCTTGGATAAATTACCGGTATGACGTGACTTTTTTCAGCCTCGAACCCATATTTGGAATATCCTCTATTGGGCGCAATCTAGATAGATGTTTGGCTGTTAGAGAAACGAGATTCATCAATCAGAAGCCTGAATTTTTGTGAACTTTTTGCTGTTTGCAGAAATGCAGGCTATTGATTGGTGATTCTCGTTTCGCTAACAGCGAAAAATCTATCTGGATCCTAGCCTACATTTCTACAAACATTGCACTTCATCCACGGCACTAAAAAAATGACTCAAAACTTTCATGACATAGACCGGGATCCAGAAATAGCAAATATTCTCAAACATGCAGGCTTCTGATTGGTCAAACTCATTTCGCTAACAGCGAAAAATCTTTCTGAATCTCAGCCATAATTATCTTCGATGAAATCAATGCAAAAGGATAATATAAAAGAAAAGTTTAAGATTTCTAAAATATTTTGGCGGGTTTATCGCTATTTGGCATAATTTGTAAACTTTAGAACTAATTAACAGTTTTTCGCTAATTATGTATAGAAAATTAATGTTTTTGAAGCTGAATTTTATAAAAGCACGTAGATTGAGTAAATATCTATCCAAAAATTCAATCCTTACGTTTTTCTGTCCATTATTTAAGTCTCTACCTCGATTTAAACATAAGTTGTGACGAAGAAAATAAATCTGTCATTTTCAGTATCTCGACGTTATTTTAAAAAATCTATATCTCTGTTTATAATTAATTTATGAGGATGCATTTGATCTCAAATTGAAGATCTTCTTTATTAGGTCCTTCTGGTGTTGGTTTTATTTTTCTGCGATGATTGCTTCTTTTGATATGCGAAATTTTACGCTGGCATATTTCGTCCATTTAACATGGAGAAGTTGTCTGCAGTATAATAAGCAGTTACGGTGTCTTGCCGTTATTCTTGGCGTTTGTTTGTTTGGCGGGGATTTCATTTTCTTTCAGCTTGGCTTGGCAGAACGACCGTCCTGCTTGATGTAGGGTTTGATCTGTTGAGATTCAGAATAGGTAAGCAGAAACTTAATGGTTACATTGAGTTGAAAAACAACAAAGTTAATTTAGAGAATAAGATTTATTGTGTATTGGATTACATGGGGCACCATTTTAGGGGTGCTAATTTTAAGGGAATTTTAAATAAGTATAATGAATACCTGCCGGATAAAAACATACATATTATTAAAGCTTACAAATACGATAAACCCCTAGGCAGAGTTATATTTAACTACAACAGTTACTCTAAGAATTTGCAGAGCTGTATCGAGAAAAGTATTTGTCATTGTAATAATGTTGAATATAATAAATACGTTAATTCAAATTACGGACATAATCTTACCGGGGATCTTGCTATAGTGGCAGACACAAATCTCAGAAATTACATGAGGTATGGTACAAAATACAGATTGAGGAGAGTTGTGAGTAGAGGATTAGCGATAAAACGTTTGTCAAATAATATAGATATCTTCATTCAAAAATTAATATATAAATATGGTTTACCAAAAAGCGTTTTTGAGGAATGGAGGCACTATATTTTAAAAGAATTTCAAGGCTTTTACCATAAAGATTTTGAGGGTGTCTCGGGAGAATCTTACAAAGATTTGATTAAAGCAGTAAAAAATCTACAGGATGATTTTATCATTACGTATGTGGATAAAGCTAACACCAACTATGCTATAATATGTAAAAAATTATACGGAGATATTCAAAGGGAAACCTACAATAATGATTGAAATTATCAACTACTAAAAACTACTAAACAAGTTACTGTAAACAGAGTGAAGGCGTTCTATAAAAAAATAAAATCAAAGCAAAATAGTGTGGAATTTCCTTATCTTATAATGATTCCAAAATTCCATAAAAACCCAATTACTTTTAGAACCGTAACTTGTGGGTTTGGTTCTTACCTGGAATGTGCAAATAAAATTTTTTTGAATATATTACAAAATATTTTCGATCAGGTTATAAATAAATATTCTTCGATAGTAATAAAAAATAGCTATGAACTTATAATAAGTTTAAAAAAGCATTTAAAAAAGTTTGAAAAACATTACAGGGCTGTATACATATGATTTCGAGGATTTGTATAATAGCATAAATTTAGATGATTTGAAGTACAGAGTTATGGATTTTTTCAAGAAATCTAAAAAGAAGGATATCAGTATTGAAATATTCACCGATTTATTTCAATTTGTTGTTTACGAAAAATTACCTGTTTGAAGGGAAACAAATATATAAACAAGTAAGAGGTATTCCAATGGGGGACAGTTGTAGCTCCATCCTTGCAGATATTTATCTGTTTACATATGAAGCCGGTTTATTGTTGGAAAAAGACTTAAAGATATACAGATATATAGATGATGTTTTGGTGGTTGAGCTGAATAATACTAAAGAAATTCATCAATTTAAATGTTATCCAGACACTTTGAATTTAAAGACTGCTTCGGATGATCGGGGCAGTGTCAACTACTTGGATGTTAATTTGGAGATTATAAACGGAATTTTAGTATATAGTATTTATGATAAAAGAAATTATTTTGATTTTGATACAATAAAAATATTAAACTTTAATAGTAACGTGCATGTTTCAATTTTTAGAAATATATATTTAAATGGTTTAAATCGTATTGCAAATTTGTGCTCAAATGTTGACAAATTGGTTGGTGAAATTTTTAACCTTTACATAAACGCCAGTAAACAAAATTACCCAATACATTTTCTGAATGATTTAACTTTCAATTTTATCAGGAAAAAAAGCTATCGAAATAAAACATTAGAATTGTTCGATGATTGTGATTTATCGATACGTGATTCCTATCGAAAATAGCTTAGCGGTGAGAATAATCACGGACTTCATTTGACGGCTTTTGAATTAGTTTGTGGTTTTCATTTTTTTCCAATCTCTATTTGTTTGGTCTTGGCAAGTGAGGGGAAATGTTGTGCACGTAAAACATTTTTAACCCCGCAGTACAAGTCATAAGCCTTGGCCACTTGTCTTCATGTTTGGTTTTCCCTTAGTTACTCTTGGTTTTGTTAATTATTGTTTTAGTTACAGTTTGTTAGATGTTTTTTTCATGTACTAAATTATATGAATTTGGATTTTTCAATATATACAGGGTGATTCATAAAAGATGGGCAGAACTTTAAGGGGTTATAGTACACTTAAAGACAAATAATATTAAATAGGAGACTAAGGGTCCCAGACGTATTCCCAAGGAGATAGGGGGCATTAAAGTTTAGGGTCCGAAATTTCAAATGATTATAAAACATGGAAAAATTGGTCGATTCGTTTGCGGTTTTTGCAAAAAATTTTCTTTATGCCAGTATTTTCTTGAAATAAAATTTTAAAGTTCAATTTCAAAAAATGCCGATAGGGGGCGCTTTAGACTTTGGAGTAACAAACAACTATTTTTTAACGTTATTTTTTGTATTTCTTTAAATGATTTCGAAAGCTTAGACTTAAACTTAAATTTTGATTTAAAAATCTGAGTCCTAACGAGTAGTTAAGTAGCATAAACTGAAATTTGAAATTTGAAACCCTTCTCCCCCCAGAACAAAAATCAGTTATTCCCGATCTTTGTGTCGTAGATTAGGCTCTAACTACTGCCGCGTTTTGCTAAAATTATTCTTTATGTCAGTATTTTCTTGAAAATAAATTTTAAAGAAAATTTTCAAAAAATTCCGATAGAGGGCGCTTTAGACTTTGGAGTAACGAACAACTATTTTATACCGTTATTTTTTGTGTCTCATTAAATGCTTTCTAAAGCTTAGACTTAAACTTAAATTTTCAGCTCAAAATCTGAATCGCTGAGCGTAGTTCAGTAGCGAGGGGAGGGGGTTCAAATTTCAACTTCTGAACATAGTTCAGTTTGCACTACTTAACCATGCCCAACGATTCTGTGCTGTGATACGAGGCAAAAATACAACTTTCGTCAAGGACTGCATAGTCGGAATTCACTCATAAAGGCACTGGCACAGTTGGAAACGTCGCTCATGCAAACGTTAAAGCTCCATTCCTGACGCTAGTCACCGGGTGAAGAAGGAAACAGAAAGTATGCAAATGTCAAATGGGGAAGAAGAAGAACACGTATGCAAAATTTCGACACGATTCAGGCATAAAAACCACTGAACGGTGAGTCAAGTGTAAGTCGCTGTAGTAATGAATCGGAAGATGGTGCCCTTCACGAACAAGGAAAAGGCTGAGATGCATTTAATTTACGGAGCGGCAGATGGAAATGGTGCAGAGGCACAACGAATGTACGGAGAGCGATTTCCCAACAGGCGGTTGCCTAACCGCAAAACTTTCGAGCGCTTGCACAGACAGTTGTGTGAGACGGGATCATTTCTCGCTTCCCGGTCGAATGCAGGTCGTGCAAAAAAGGACGAATCAGTAGTTGTTGCAGAAGCCATTCTGGATGTAGTAGCGGCGCAGCCAAGTACAAGTACACGAACAGTGGCTAGGCAGGTGAATACCTCACAGTCCATGACTTGGAGGGTACTGAAGGATGAACATTTGCTCCCGTTTCATGTGCAACGAGTCCAGAAACTGTCTCCAGGGGATTATCCAAATCGTATTGAATTCGCCCGCTGGTTTCTGCAGCAGAACGCGCTAAATCCACATTTTGGACGAACTGTGCTTTTCACCGATGAATGTACCTTCACACGTGAAGGTACATTTAACACACACAATGCACATGTATGGGCGGATGTCAATCCACATGCTACGTATCCACATGCTCATCAGAGACGCTTTTCCATCAATGTTTGGGCAGGAATCCTCGGAGACCACCTAATCGGACCGTACCTTCTTCCTGAACGCCTCAACGGTAAAACATACCTCACATTTCTGCAACATGTGCTGCCAGACCTGTTAAACGTTGTTCCTCCACGCATCCGGCGGGTCATGTGGTTCCAGCACGATGGAGCGCCAGCCCATTACGTACGAGACGTCCGCAACTATCTGGACATCACATTTCCGAACAGATGGATTGGTCGAGGTGGTCCTGTTGCTTGGCCTGCTCGCTCGCCAGATCTTTCACCCCTCGATTTCTTTTTTTGGGGACGATTGAAGGCTCTTATGTATGAGACACCCATTGAATCCCCCGAGGAACTGGTCGCCAGACTTTCCGCCGCTGTAGGGGAAGTGCTCGAAAAGCCTGATGTTTTCGCGAATGTTCGCCGTTCCATTCTTCGCCGTTGTTCTGCGTGCATAACCTCTGGTGGTCACAATTTTGAACATTTATTGTAATTACATGTTAATAAATATGCTTTGGTAACATAATCCTAATTTGTGTCTTTTTACCTCGTATCACAGCACACAATGTGTGGACATGGTAAACTGAACCGTGCTCAGGAGTAGAAATTTCAAACCCCTCTCCCCAGAAACTTAACCACGTCTAACGATTCAGATTTTGGGCTGAAAATTTAAGTCTAAGCTTTAGAAAGCATTTAATGAGACACAAAAAATAACGGTATAAAATAGTTGTTCGTTACTCCAAAGTCTAAAGCGCCCTCTATCGGAATTTTTTGAAAATTTTCTTTAAAATTAACTTTCAAGAAAATACTGACATAAAGAATAATTTTAGCAAAACGCGGCAGTAGTTAGAGCCTAATCTACGACACAAAGATCGGGAATAACTGATTTTTGTTCTGGGGGGAGAAGGGTTTCAAATTTCAAATTTCAGTTTACGCTACTTAACTACTCGTTAGGACTCAGATTTTTAGATCAAAATTTAAGTTTAAGTCTAAGCTTTCGAAATCATTTAAAGAAATACAAAAAATAACGTTAAAAAATAGTTGTTTGTTACTCCAAAGTCTAAAGCGCCCCCTATCGGCATTTTTTGAAATTGAACTTTAAAATTTTATTTCAAGAAAATACTGGCATAAAGAAAATTTTTTGCAAAAACCGCAAACGAATCGACCAATTTTTCCATGTTTTATAATCATTTGAAATTTCGGACCCTAAACTTTAATGCCCCCTATCTCCTTGGGAATACGTCTGGGACCCTTAGTCTCCTATTTAATATTATTTGTCTTTAAGTGTACTATAACCCCTTAAAGTTCTGCCCATCTTTTATGAATCACCCTGTATATATATATATATATATATATCAACTTTTGAACGGAGGGTGGTTTCGGTTTCTGGGGTCATGATCGATGAAAATATACCAAAATTTTTTGAAATCGCTTTCCTCCGAACGGCTGCAATAGGTAACTTTTTGTAATGAAAGCTACCTAAAATTCTATGTGTACTATTTAAACAAACAAACACACAAACATAAACTAGAATCTATCCTGAAAATGGTGTAAAGATCAAGCTGTATCGGGATAACCTCCTCTTATTCCGTTATTGACACTATAGTTAACAAATCTAAACAGCCTGAATAAGAAACAACTGATAATGTCTTCATGTGATAACGCTGAGAAGTCACTTGAAGGCAAAAGTTGCTGCGGCAGACGGAGCTAAATTTCAGGGACCGAAGAATAATTCAACTGTATTTTCTTAAATATTAAAACAACATTACAAATTGCTTCAGAATTATAGTATATAAGTTAATAAAAACTATCTCATTGAAAATGGTTCACCAAGTAACGTTCGTAGAAAGGCTGGTAATCCAAACCTTTTTGTGTTCGAATCTTTTTGTCCAATGGATGAGTTTATTTTTACAGAAAATAATTATAGATTGTTTTGATAAGTTTATTCGAATAGTTTTCATTTACTATTAATTCAGCCAGACACAGTGAAAAGATTGAATGACTTAAAAATATCATCCTCTTTGTCCTTGATGTGATCTTAGTATAAATTCCTAAATGCTTACATTCATTCATCTGAAGTATTCAAGAAAATACTTCTTAAAATTAAAACATTAAAGATATATTAGAGATCGAATATGTAGTTTTTTTAATTGTTAAAGCAGTAAAGAACATTAAGAACTATTAAGCAGTAAAGAGGAACACAAAAATGTTGTGTTTCAATTAAAAAAAGTGTCATACTCACTTGTATCAGTACTAAAGACAATAGAAATACACAAAATATGTGCATGCATACGTGCTTTAGAATGTTATAAGTGTTGAACGGTACGTGTAAACGGTATCGATAAATAAAATAATAACACTTAAATGCGTGGGGTTTTGTTCTATAAGCATCAACTTTAAAATGTATGTATATTCCGCATACGAAAATATATTCTAACGTATATTCTACTCTTCAGTATCACGTTATGGTTTAAAATCATATTTTGTGTGTTCTGGTTTCAAATAAAATCATAAAATGGTAATTATTATCTTTGTATGCAAAATATAGTTACATTAAAAATCCAAATGTATTTTTCTAAAATTATATAATACAAGCTGACCCGCCCGGCGCTGTCCGCGCCTGTGATAATAACCTTAAATATAACTAAAATATGTGTTGAATGATTTTATATTGTAAAACGAAAATCTGTCCAACCGAACCTAGAGTTGGGGGCCTTACAGCGTACACCGTGCGCCAGGCTCTGGTTGTTTTGATTTTTATATTTTTAAACGAAAATCTTTCCAAACGAACCTGATGTTGGAGGCCTCACTGACTTCAACAGTGTACACCTGGAATCTGTATTATTTTCTATTTTTAAACGAAAATCTATCGAAACGGACATAAATTTGGGGTTCCCACTGTCTTTGGCAGCGTACACCGGGCATGCTACGCGGGCTTAAGTCTATTTTGATTATATATTTTCATACGAAAGACTTGCGTAGCTCGGACACGTGATAATAACCTTAAATATACCTAAAATCAGAGTTGAATAATTATACGACCACTGTGTAAAAAAATCGGTGTTAAAATACTGATATTTAGAAGTAAAAGGGTTTGCAATAAGCGTTTTCTTCTCACGTTTTTTTTAATGATCGGGTACATTTTATTTAAAAATATTTCTTATTGTTCAAATTTTTTGAAGTTTTTATGAGTTATAACGTTTGCTTAAACTGTGTGTATATATATATATACTATTTTCAAATTGATTATTCCCTCCCCCTAAATCTCATAATTTCTTAATCAAATTTATACTCGATCATTAGCTAAAAGGTTAGAATATTTCATTAAAATTTCAAAGTGATTGTGTAAAATTAAGTTTAAATTTTTTGAAAGAAAATGTGCCTAATGCTAACCCAATTGGCAATAGAAACAAACAAAAGTCGCGGCAATGATGTGAAAAACGAGTTTTCGAAAAGAATTTTTCTGAAAGGTTGATATAATTTTTTTTAAACGGATTGCGCCATTAGAAAGATAAAAGTGCGATAATAAGTGGGATTGTTTTTGCTTTTCCGTATTTCAACTCAGGTGCCGGCTGCAAAAGTTGAAAAAAAATGTGCAATTGTCGACCAATCGGTTCTTCTCTGCTTTGAAAACTACGGAATATGCTTTCGGCCGCGCGCTGCAAAGTCTTCGTACCTTTTTTAAATGTTCATTATAATTTTTAATTATTATTTCGGTTAATTAACAAAAAATAAAAATCTGAGCCTCAGGTGCAACAGAACCTGCCTTGGCATGTCCCCAACCAAATTTTCAGACTTTTACGTGTGATAGATTTTCCTAGTCATCGCAGACAGACACACACACAAAGATCTTTCTTTTATTAGTATATATTTATGATCAAGTAATGCCGGGTGCTTTAAGTCCTAATATCAAAATAATACTTATGCAATTTTCAATTACAATCCCGTATACATTCGCCCGCCATCAACTGAAAAATAAATTTATCACCATAAAATCTTTAAAAGAACTCATAAAAATTGTACCTTTTTGGTATTTTTTCCCAAAATAAAACATAAAATTTTGTTAATATTCAATTTTGATTAACTTTCTCTATGATGCTCGTAAAAAAAGGAAAAGAAACTATTTGAAGACAGTTATCTTCTGTTATACATACACAGGGTGTCCCAGGATTATTGGGACAAACTTTAAGGGTAGGTAGGGAACATCACAAGGATTCAGATTTGCATAGCAACCCATGGTCGGAAACGTCATGGGAAAGTAGTATGACAGGTACAAGAAACGAAGAGACACAAGACTGACGAGGAAGGTCTCCATACAGGCATACTCCAAAAAATCTGAAAAAAATTATAGAATGTTCTTCTGATGAGGATAGATATGTTTATAAAAAATATTTCGGTGGAAACTCGATATAGTGTCCGTAAAAAAATAATGAAAATTTCTTTATTTGGCAATTTATCACCGGTTGGTGATGGAATAAAGTTTCAAAAAATACTTTTTTATGTCAAATACTCTTTAAAGTAAAAATGTTTTATGGTGAACTTGCTTAGATAAATTTAATTTAAATAACTTTAGTTTTGTCAGTTTTAGTTTGTTTTAACTATAGTTTTGTCATATGTACATTTTTATGAAAGTTAACTATGAAATTTTATGAATTAAAACAAAACTTAAATTAATTAAAATTGTTTCAACTTCAAAATTAAGTCCAATTGAGCACTGTCGATTCAATTTTGTTGCTATGGAAACAAAAACTTCTCCGATATTGAAATGTATAACTACAGTATTCTTCATCTGGCCTTTATTTTGGAATACGCTTAAATATATGAAAATATATTTGTCAGGTTCTGAGAAACATCTGCTATTAGAACTAGGGTTCTATATTATTTTGGTCTTAATATATTATATATTGTATGGTCTGTGTACTGCGAATTTCAAAGTAACATTCTTTCCTTATATGAAACTGGATCTGAGCCGCTGAAAATGTGCAGATTGGGAGAGGGGTTTGCAAAAACCTTTTGAGATGTCTGATGGAGATGGGGAGACAAAGGCATTCCACGAACGAGGGAAAGAGCTAGGAATGTGGTCAGGGGGGAAATCCCGTTTTTTTACGTGGAGAAAAAGCAGAGGGTTGCTAGAGAGAAGGTCGCTTCTGCTGGGAGAGGGTCAGTTGAAGGCTGGAGCGCAAAGCGCAAGGTTAATTCCTGTGTAGAGCTCTTAGATAGAGCGTAGGGTTGAGTTGGAGGCTGGAGCGCAAAGCGCAAGGTTGTTCCTGAGTAGAGCTCATAGATAGAGCGTAGGGTTTAGTTGGAGCCCAGAGCGCAAAGTGGACGGTAGTTCCTGTGTAGAGTTTTTAGATAGAGCGTAGGGTTAAGTGAAGCTCGCAGAGCTTAGAGCCCATGTGTTGGGAGATTGAGAGTAGTCTCCGGTAAAGTTAATTTAACGAGTGTAGATTGAGAGTGATATAACGTAGTTTTAACAGTACACAGCCAGCATTTACTGTATTTAATTTAATGTTGAAGCGGATCATCTACATCCAAGTTTTAAGTGTAAATAGTGTTTTGTGTGTTGTGTTTTGTAAATAGTGTGTAAATAAACTGTTAATTTAGTTAATTGAACGAGTTAGTTTTCATTTAAATAATCCTCTCAGAGCGTGACCGATATCACGTAATCATATCGATAGTGACAGCATATAAATAGCAAAGGATTTTCTTCAAAGTTGTGTGGACTAACAGGAAACTCCGACAAATTGATGGCAGCGACGGGATAGAATCGTCTGAGACTAGTGACCAACGAGCCGTGTTGCAGTGTGTTAGTGCCGGAGCACCCAGTGGAATTCTTGCGTGGTAATGCCGGATCGTCGAGCGGAATTTAAGAGAGATAAAAACCAAGCGTCGAGCAGAAATACAGAGTGTGTGTGCCCTATCACCGAACAGCGAACCGACCTAAAATGTTGTGTCCTATCGTCGTTACAGCGAACCGAACTAAAGTGTTGTGAACTATCGTCGTTACGGCGAACCGAAACAGTGTTTGTGCCCTATCATCGCTACAGTGAATTAAATTACAGTGTATTACAGCCTGGGTGTTGAATATCATCAAAGTGACTTTAAAGTATGTATTATTGAGTTCATCGTGGAACTACGTGTGAGCAGCGGAGTACCCCAGCAGATAAAGTATAAGGTAAGGTGTTTTGATCATTTGTTTTTGCTGACATTCTCGAGCCAAATGTATTTGTTGTTGTATAATTAATAGTAATTTAAGATAAATTTGCTAAATCTTGATAATTTATGTGCAATCAAACAATTGTGTTCAGATAGGTAGGAGATATTAACAACCATATTTACTATTGTTTTAAGAAAAGGTCATAATAGCTTGTGCAAAAATTGATTTTCTATTTTTTTTTTACTAATAATGATAGTGAATAAAATTAATGCATTGTGTTAATAAGAGTTGGAAGGAATAATTGAATTTACATAAATTTAAATTATTATTAAAGTAATATTTAAATGAAGCAATGCTGTTTTAAGTTTGAAGAGTTGATAACAAACAAGCAATGAACATCTGTTTAGAATTTTATTTGACTGGAAGTAAATTTCGAAAAAAAAAAAAAAAGGCTCACAAGAGAAAAAAAAGTGAGGGTTTTGGTTTTATTTGTTTTAAGTGTGAGAATTATTGTTGAATTCGGAAATATTTTATTGAGGATAATTGTAGGAATTTATATGTGTATGTTATACAATTTTTCTTTTTGTGGATGTTTTTATTGGCATCAATATTTTTATTCAGTTTGCAACGTATCAGTATTATTATGTAAACTGTATGTTATTATCTAATTGTATAAATTGGAATCTGTATTGCATAGTAATCAAATCGAAATTGTTGGTTTTACCTTATGTTTTATTGGAAGTAAATTGTGTGATATCAATGGTTGAGGAAAATCAGGTTATACAGTATGTTAAATTAGAAATATAATACATCGATTATTTCAAAGGTATTAATTAGTACAATAAGTGGAGGTAACTGTACTAAAGTAGAAATTTAGGAAATAATAATTTAGTAGGTTTAAATATTATTGTAGAGTCGTAATAGTAATCGGTGGAAGGTATGGCTTTCTTATTGAAATTAAAAAGGGTGGATCTTCAGATGATAGCCGAAGAATTGGGGGGTTGAATTCGCGGAAGATGATACCAGAATTCAGCTTAGGAAAAAGATAATGGACAGCGATGACTATGACGAGGGGGTTATTATGGAATTATCTAACACTATTGTTGCGGAACGACTAGAGCTCGAAAAGTTAGAAAAACATGAAAAATTAGAGCGTGAAAAGTTAGAAAGAGAAGAGAGGTCTGAAAAATTGAGGATGGAACATGAATTACCAATGGAGAGGCTAAGGATGCAAGGTTCGGCAAATAACTCTAATGGGTCTAGGGAACCTAATAATGAAAGTAACATAGAAAAATTGATCAAAAGTGTTAAAACTCTGTCTATCAAAGTACCAGAAGGGACTGAGGGATGGAATTTATTTTTCAACAGTTTAGAAAGGGCATTCAAAACTAAAAATGTACCGGAAAACCAGCAGGCCGAAATTCTACTAAATATGTTAGGAGATAAGGCGGATAATTTGTTAATTTATACCACTAGGGAACAAATTGAGAGTTATGAGGAATTAAAGGAGTTAGTTCTAAGGGAACACGAGCCGACACCGAAGGCGTGTTTGGAAAATTTTAAGAAGGCTAGCAGAAACCAGAATGAAACCCATGTATTATTTGTATCGCGCTTAATAGCAACATGGGAAAATTATTGTAAGATTAGGGGTGCGGACTCATATGAAAAGGTCAATCAGTTAATAATTATGGATAAGTTATTAAACACGTTAGATGAGGAAACCGCATCATATATTGGGTTAACTCAGCAGAGTAAATGGTTAGGAGCTTCTAACATTGACAAAGAATGTGACAATTATTTTGACGCTAAACATAAGTCTTATGCGGTTACGTATAAAAGATTTAAGGGTAAAGATAGGTATGTAAAAAGTGAAAAAGTGAGACCGAGGAAGGATAGTAAATTTAGTGGTAATTGGAGGAAAAACGGGAGTAATGAGATTAATTCTTTTTCGGATAGAAAAACTGAGTTTAAGAGATATAGCCCTAGATACTTCAAATGTGGTATAAGAGGTCATTACCAACGTTTTTGTAATAAAGTGAGTAATGAGGGAAATAATAATAATAGCAAATGTCGAGAACAGAAAGCGGGTGTAAATAAGATTGTCGTGAAAGGAAACAAAGAGTTACCTAAAGGAGCTATTGTGGCGAGGATATCGGCAAAGGCCGAACAGAGAACTAATGTTATTGGTGAGAAATTAAATAAACTCGAGAAAATTGAAGTTAGTGTAAATGGGCAGAAAGTGAAAGAATTGGTTGATTCTGGATGTGAAATTAGTGTTATTCATGAAGATTTGATACCGGAAGAGAAATTAAAAGGAGCAGATAGTATTTATTTACAAGGATTATTTGGTGAAGCACTTAAATCACCGTTGGTTAAATTACCATTAGCTATTCCGCAATTCGGACAAACTAATATAGTTAATCAGGAAGTACTTTGAGCGGTGACCGATAATATTAATGAGCAGGTGATTTTACATCCCGAGGTGATTAATGAGACGTCAGGGGTCAATCACGAGGAGCCTTTGCTAGAGTCCCCAGAATTAGAAAATTCGGAAATTAGTATCGATAACTCGAGTGAAAAGAAAGATATGAGTAGCGATAATTGTAATGTTTACGCAATAGAAACAAGATCGGGAGAGTTACAAAGTCAGAATGACAAAAAGACGGAAGTAGAGGAAAATAGTAATGTTACGATAAGCAATTCAGATATATTTAAGAAATCCCAGTTGGAATGTAAAGAGTTGGAGAGAGCTTGGAAATTAACTAAAATTGATAAAGGGGGTTATTATATTGAAAATGACTTATTGTATCATAAAGAGAAATTGCTAGAAGAAGCTATAGCTCAATTAGTAGTGCCTAAAGTCAAAAGAGAAGGAATCTTAAAGTCAGCGCATGTGTCTAATGAGGGAGAACATCATGCGGCAAAGTAAACCTTAGAGAGAATTAGGCAATCTTTTTATTGGGAAGGTATGGCTAAAGAAGCAAAAAAGTTTTGTAAATCGTGTCTACAATGTCAATTATCTAGAAAAGTGAAAGTGAGTGAGAGAGTCTTAGTTGATAGGGCGGATGGTAGCAAAAAGTATGTATATCAAAATAAAGGGGAATTTATTGCGAAGTGTAATATAGTTAACATTGTTTTTGAAGGTTGTGGCAGAGTTCCCTCACATATCCTTTCTTTTCGTTAAAAATTAATTTAATTCATTTATTTTGGCTTTTGAAACATGTTGTTTTTCTCTTCGTTATGTTAAAATTTATTATCTAAGCTTAAAATCCGTTTCGAATCTTATCTGTTCGTTGTTTTCTTTCTTTCAGTAACCGCTAATGTAATGCAGTAATTTTCACTTCATGATTTATAATCGCTTTCTCAATAACATCTGCGGCCGTTAAAATAAAATAAAAACAAAAGAAGTAGATGCAACTGCTTTGGTTTCAATGAATGTTATTTTGTTTTTTCTTTCATTTGCGTCGCCCACGAGAGATGTAAATAGGCCTCATTCTTTTCTTAAATAAAAAGTGACCGTTGAAATAATATATCAAAATGTAAAATGATAGTAGATTGAGGCTGCCTTTAAATTACTTTTCATGTACGTTAAATTTATTTGTCAGTTGTGTTAAAGCTTATGCCTTTTCTCAGTATTTCGCAATTATAAGTAGCAATCATTTAACATAATCATTTGTTTAAATAATTTATTGCCGGCTTTGTGGCGTCTCTCATATATACATATGTAGTACCGTTATTTCTGGCAACCATTCGGCATCACGCGATTTATTCATTGTTTTTGTCGGGGTACTAGATTCTGGGCTAATCATTTTTGGCTCGAAAATGACCCTTTGTCTACTTTTCGTGCACTGTTCTAATGCTGGAAATTTGGCGATGTTTAGCGCAAAATGTGATATCCTGCTTATGAAAATGAGGCACTTAAACTTTTGATCTCGACGAGTGAAGATGTAAAAAGACCTAGTGGTCTGAGGTTACGCTCTGGCGTACCTCTTATTTGCGGATTTCCTCTCTCTCCCATTTAGTATGTATAAGTAAAATGCCTTTTATTACTATAGTTAAAAATGTTTAATAAAGTTTTCTAGTTCCTGTATTTTTATGGTTGGAGTTTTCTTATGCACTTTTACGATTCAATCACTGAACCTGTATCACAAAGGTGATGAGGAATTTGGAGAAGTTGGGGAAATTCCTATTTTAAACCGGAAACAAGAGGTGGAACAGGACATAGAAAGGTTTGAAATGAAAGGGTTATCTAATAGTCAAATCAAGGATATAAAGTCCATTTTGAAGGATAATAAAGAGGTATTTATGGGTCCTGTGCGACCAGCGGAAGTAGGGGAGCACCGTGTTGATTTGAAACCGGGTGTGGAAAGGAAAAAGCCAAAGTTATATAGTGTACCTATTGCTTATAAAGAGGAAGTAGATAGACAGATTCAGGAGTTATTAGAATTAAATCTAATCGAAGTGACAAATGCAGAAATTAGTCATCCAATAGTTTGCGGGGCGAAAAAAAGGCGCAACTGTTAGGCTGTGTATAGATTATAGAGCTTTAAATTCAGTAACGCAGGTCCCAACATTTCCTATGAAAGATTCGCAAGAAATCATGTATACTGCGGGGGCAGCTAAATATTTATCTTCGATTGATTTATTGAGGGGTTATTGGCAGATTAAAATGGCTGAGGAATGTAAACATTTGACAGCTTTTACAACTCATAATGGGACTTATCATTGGCGTACTATGCTTTTGGTTTATCAGGGGCGGCTGCTACTTTCCAAAAACATATGAATGAGGTCCTTCAAGCTCATCGGAGGTATGTGCAAGTATATATTGATGATGTCATCATTTTCTCCGACACTTGGGAAGAGCATTGTGAGCATGTTAGGGCTGTCATAGAAGAACTTAAAAATAGAAATTTTACGATTAGGATGGATAAATGTATATTTGGAGAGAAATTGACTAAGTTTTTAGGTCATGTAATTGGGGGTGGAACGCATGCACCTGATGAGGAAAAAATAGGAGCAATAAGGGACCTAAAGAGACCGAAAACTAAAAAGGAAGTTAGATCTGTTTTGGGATTAATGGGATTTTACCGATCTTATATTCCAAATTATGCAGAAATTGCTATACCTTTAACTGAACTAACTAAAGGGAAGGTTAAAAATACTGTACCATGGGATGAAAGGGCAAAAGAAGCATTTAATACCCTTAAAGATGAGTTATGTAACGTGACGCGTTTGGCTACACCTACCGTAGGCCGGGAATATCAGCTCCACGCCGGTGCTTCAGACCTGGCAGTAGGATGTTGTCTTACTCAAAAAGACGAAAAGGGTCAGTTTAAGCCGATAGCTTTTGCCAGTCAGAAATTATCAGGGGCTCAGCGTGCTTGGCCGAGTATAGAGAAAGAGGCTTGAAGTGTTCTCTTCGGGTTGCGGAAGTTTGAAAAATTGACATATGGATCTCTAATTGAGATCATAACGGATCATAATCCATTAAAATTTCTCACTGAAGCAACTCCAAGGTCCCCCAAACTCACTAGATGGGCTCTGGCCTTGCAACGCTGGAACCTGAGCATTTCTCATCGTCCAGGAGCGCAACATTTGAATGCTGATGCAATTTCTAGGTGACATAGGAAGAGCTGGGAAGAACAGCCAGTTGCTAGCCCATCGGCATCAATGACTAAATAGTGGACAAACCTGAAAAGGATGTCATCACGTTTCAATTTTTTTTTGTGTGTGTATCTGTAATTGTATTTGAATCTTGTGTTTATAATAGTGTATTAGCAGGTGTAGTTTTTCTGTAATAATAATATTAGTATACGGTTCATTAGAGATGTCAGTAGATAATGTTCAGACACCTTGAAATATATAGATAATAATAATAATGAAGAAACCTGCAAAGAGACTATTGAACTCTTCTGTGATATTGCTATATGTTTGGGGAAAATTAGCCACTAAATGGCATATTTTCCGCTAAGGTGGGGGGTGTCAGATTCTGAGAAACATCTGCTATTAGAACTAAGGTTCTATATTATTTTGGTCTTAATATATATTGTATGGTCTGTGTACTGCTAATTTCAAAGTAACATTCTTTCCTTATCTGAAACTGGATCTGAGCCGCTGAAAATGTGTAGATTGGGAGAGGGGTTTGACGACTTTTTGAGATGGGGAGACAAAGGCATTCCACGAACGAGGAAAAGAGCTAGGAATGTGGTCAGGGTGGAAACCTCGGTTTTTTCGTGGAGAAAAAGCAGAGGGCTTCTAGAGAGGCTGTCGCTTCTGCTGGGAGAAGGTCAGTTGAAGGCTGGAGAGCAAAGCGCAAGGTTAGTTCCTGTGTAGAGCTCTTAGATAGAGCGTAGGGTTGAGTTGAAGGCTGGAGCGCAAAGCGCAAGGTTGTTCCTGAGTAGAGCTCTTAGATAGAGCGTAGGGTTGAGTTGGAGCCGAGAGCGCAAAGTGGGCGGTAGTTCCTGTGTAGAGCTCTTAGATAGAGCGTAGGGTTGAGTGAAGCTCGCAGAGCTTAGAGCCCATGTGTTGGGAGATTGAGAGTAGTCTCCAGTAAAGTTAATTTAACGAGTGTAGATTGAGAGTGATATAACGTAGTTTTAACAGTACACCGCCAGCATTTACTGTATTTAATTTAATGTTAAACCGGATCATCTACATCCGAGTTTTAAGTGTAAATAGTGTTTTTTCTTTTGTAAATAGTGTGTAAATAAACTGTTAATTTAGTTAATTGAACGAGTTAGTGTCCATTTAAGCAATCCTCTCAGAGCGTGACCGATATCACGTAGTAGTGGCAGCATATAAGTAGCAAAGGATATTCTTCAAAGTTGTGTGGACTAAGAGGAAACTCCGACAATATTTTTCAATATGAAAATATTTTTTATATATAAAATTATTTTAACAGTGATAAAATTAAATAATTGCAGCAACAAGCAACATAAATATGTAATACAAGAAAATATATGCATTAGATTCTCTCATTGTTTAAGTTTAAATTCATTAAATACTATTTACATGCATTCTAAAAATCAATTAACAGGCAATTTTCAGATGCATTAAAATCGTTTGCTTTTGGCGAGGAAAAGTACTGCTCGCCAAATCGCGTGATGCTTTCATCTTTTCGCGCCAAATACTTGAACGTATTTTATTTTTTTACAAATTGTCTATTGAAATTCCACCGCTAAGTTTGACTGATCCTTTATTACATGCATAGGTAGTTTAATTAGTATTTTTTTCAAAATATTCTGAGTATGCCCAGTAAGGAGACCTTCCTTGTGAGATCATCTGAAACAATTTATTGGTCAAAGATATGATGTGGTAGATAATACGTGAAAATGTCACAAAAGATGTTGAAAGTTTCCACCATTGCTAGCGATGCACGAATTACACCGTCGGACCACAAATTTGCGGACTCGCTCAAATACACCTGTATTTTGTTGGAATTCAGCAGCAACACAGACGAATCTTGCAATGAGATCCATATCGGAATCCACAGGCGTTGCGTACACAGCACTTTCCAGTGTTTCCCAAAGAAGGAAATCTGTACTGCTTAAATCAGGAGAGCGTGGTAGCCAGGGAACCGGTTCACCAATGCTCCTGTGAACACCACCACCAAACGGCAAACGAAACCGTTTCCGACCATGGGTTGCTATGCAAATCTGAATTCTTGTAATGTCCCCTACCTCCCCTTAAAGTTTGTACCAATAATCCTTGGATACCCTGTATATATGGTTGTTCACTGTACAGTCGTAGAAAAAAAAGTAAATACACCTACTATCTCTGCAACAAATTATTGTAGAAGAAAGATACTAGCATCAAATGATTGGAAATAAAGTCTACTTTTAAATGATGTATATAAAATTTGCTTAGGGGGCCCATCTACATATGAAAACCAACCCAAACTTTGATTTTTTTTCATTAACAATACCCAAGTTTGATACCATAAATAGATTCTACGCCCTTTAATAAGCCTAAATCGAAATTTTCATGAAATTCGTACGATTAGTTTCAGTGAAATTAGTTATTTTAAAATGAGATATTTTAGGAGCTGTATCCAAATTTAAATTCAGTACTCGGTTGTTGAATTGCTACTGAATGACTATGTTACTTCTTTTAATGTATTATTTCTTCCCAATATGAACATCTCACTCGCTCAATATGTTTCGACTATTGCGAGTCCAAGTGTTTCATTAAAATGAGTAAAATATATTTTCCAAATCATGCTTTTCTGGACATCATAAACCGTCATTTTGGCGTTTTTTGCTCATAATTCGAAAACTACTTGGAGGAAAAATTTGAAATTGAGAATTTGCATAAAGCAGGACATAATAAATGTAAATCTATCAAAAAAAATTGTAGGTTGAAATTCAGATTTTTTTCGAATATTAATTTCATAAATCATAATTAATATTATAAAAAAATTTTTAAATACAAATTCAATTATTTATGTTTGACATTTTTAGTATTATATTTAATCAAAATAATTATCACATTAGGATTATAATTTCAGGAGTTGTTAATAAAAATATGAAAACGTATTTTAACATTAGAATCTCTAAATTTTGAATGTTTATAATTCAAAAACTTATCTTCCAAACGACTTGAAATTTCATTTCTAGGCATAGTTTTAACCGAAGATTAAAAATATCTTGTCAGAATTGGGTGTTGCTAATGAAAAAACAAAGTTTGGTCTAGTTTCGATTTGTAGATGGCACCTAAGCAAATTTTATGTACATCAATTAAATGTAGACTTTATTTGTAATCGTTTGGTACCAATAACTTTCTTCTATTTTAATTAGTTGCAGAGTTAGTAGGGGGTGTTTATTTTCATTTCCACGACTGTACATTGGAAACCTTAGCGCTATTTATTGTTTAAAAGTATAGTATTTTATAAAATTTATAAAATTTTGAATAGTTTGTGTGACTAGTAGAAGACTGGATATGAAAAAAAACTGGATGCATTTGTATTATTTAAGTTATAATGCGAATGCGCAAACTATAGCACATTTCTCTTTCATAATTTGGTTTTCAAATAAAAAGGCAACTCATATGAAAAAAACAAGGGAAATAGCGGAAAAATTTACAGAGATATCGGCGAAGTAGTTAGTAGGTCTCCAGTTTATTTCTAAAAGTAACTTGATAATAAAGGATGATTCTCGTTTTCAATTTACTATTTATATAACGTAAAATATTGTAATTTACAAAATGCAATTTGGTACAATGTATGTGATGTAAGTATTTTTTTAATTTATAAAACTGTTTGTGTATTTTGAGTCAGTGGCGGCCTGGGAGTCAAACAAGACAGGAGGTTGAGATCAAAAACAAAACAAAGACCACCTACACATCTGCTCTTCTCGGAACATTAACCCAGACAACACACTGACATCCTATGGGCATCCAGGGAACACGGTATTCAAAATAACTCATGTCCGGTGAATGGTTGAAATTGTCCAGTAGACAGTCACATAATATCAACTGGAAGACAAAATGTCAAACCTACAGACATCCTGTGGATGTCTTTTTATGACATATTCTGGATAATTTTAGGATGAAGTAACATGAAAAGAATTTAAGGCGCATGTGCATCCAAAAGCCAAAATGCCAATTTATGGGATTTTCTAAGGTAAATTTTCTAAGGTAATATTATAATTTAATATTCATACCCTCTGGATACCTTGTGGATACTTCTCATAATATAGAACAACTACAGTATCTGCAGAATCAATGTAAGACGTCAGGAGTACGATTGTGGTGGTATGGGAAGTTAGCAATCAGCATTTGGAATTTAGTTTTATGCACATATCGCTCACCCACAAGAAAAGTGACACATCTTGCAAATATCCATTTTGCATTTTATTCCACTAATATGTCTGTTATAAGTGCGTTTTGCTACGCAAACAGTTTCATAAATGTATCTATGCGAAAAATCACTTTATTACGCCGTATGTCCATTTATGACCACAGAAGAGGGATGGATTATGTGGGGAGGTAAAATTACCCAACCCTCCAAACCTCATCCTACGTCTTCATTTGTAAAAGTTTTATAATTTTATGCAAGTTTTCTTTCCGGCATAAGGAGCTAAGTGCTATAATTTCAGGTTACAGAGAAATCATGCAAATTTTCTTCTGCCTCTCCTGTGAAATTTACTTTTGTCGAGATGTGTCACTTTTCTTGCGGGTGAGCGATATTATTACTTAAACAATAAACCATTAATTTCAATAATATTCAAAGTGTTTTGTATTTGTAAACTATATTTCTTTCTAGTTAAAACATTTTAGGAACTTGAACTTAGCCAGACAGAAAAAACCTTTTCTATAAAAAGTTATGATCTTAAAAACTTTACACCCTGACAGAAACTAAAAGATTTTTGATATTTGAAAGTAATTCAGGGCCCCAAAATATTTATAGTGGCCGGCCTCTTTAATTTGAAGACCAGCCTGTAATCTTAAAAAAGAAAGCGGTCGTGCCTCTTGTTATGTATGTAAGTATAATTGTGTATAATCGTAATCGTTTTTATTAGCTTTACCTGTAACCGCCCCAGCATTATTTTAACTGTGTAATATATATTTTGAAAAGTCATTTACGCGCCATGTGCCGTATATATCATCTTCATCTTAAGTTTTAAATAAACCTAAGTTTTAAAATATAATATGGTGACAAAATAAATCGGCACGCCTAAAACAACTCTTTTTACACTTCACCATCGCTTATCTATCGAATTACTGCAATGGCGCATAATTTTCTACGTTTCGAACCGTTTACTCCCGGCGACAACCCAGCAAGGGCATGGTCGGATTGGCGACGCAGCTACGAACTTTTGGAAACAGCGGTGAAGTATAATAAAGAGGATCACGAAACAAGAATAGCTTTGTTGCTCAGTGTAATTGGTAAAACATCATACAAAGATTATTTGACTTTTACATTTCCGCCTGTCGCAGAAGCAACATCAAGAACAGTGATATATGTGTTGGATAAGTTCGACGAACATTATAAGCCTTACCGCAACGTGGCGTTAGCAACATTTGTTTTCAACAAACTTGTACAAAAAGATGGCCAGAATTTCGATTCATTTATTACTGAAATAAAACTACAGGCTGATCAGTGCGAGTTCGCCGCTGCATACGACCGTAATGTTAAGGATCGGATTATCCAAGGTCTTCGTGACGATGTGCTTCGCGAACGCTTACTTCGTGAACCTGAGATCACGCTAAAGAAAACTCTAGAAATGTGCAAATCAGCAGAACTTTCCAGAATGCATTATCTTGCAATGTCACAGACTTCAACATCTGTTCCTACTTAAGTTGATGCCGTCAATAAAAACAAGGTAAATAAGTTTCATAATAATCACTCTAAGCAGCATCATAGCCAGAAAAACAATAAAAATCAACAAAATAAAAGACCATGTTGACGCTGTGGATTACACCACCAACCTCGACATTGTCCAGCTTATGGTAAATCTTGCAATAACTGTCATATGCTCAACCATTTCTCAAGTATCTGTCGTCAACCTAGGTAGAAGCACACATCACAACATCGTCAAATATCAATAATTGATGTTGGTAATCCTGAAATTGTTTACATAGGTGCACTTTCAACAGCTAGCAGCAGTGATTGGCCGCAAAAAGTCTTCCTTAATGACTATCCTGTTACCTTCAAACTGGATACGGGTGCTCAGGTAAATGTTTTGCCTCTATATTTGAAAATATTGCAATATTTGAAAAGATTTCTAATCGCCCAACACCCGGATCAACATCCTTAACTGTTTCTACATACACTGGTGATTTTTGCCAGTTGTTGGTGAATGTTCTCTTAACTGTGTTGTTAATAACCAATCGCAGCTTTTAAAATTTATTATTGTAAATTTAGATGTTTAACCAGTTCTAAGTGCTACATCTTGCATCAATTTAAACCTAGTTCAGAGAGTTAAACAACCTGATGAAATTGTAGAGCTCTCTGTCAACAGTGTGCATGATAATTCATCTATATTAGTGCAAATTTTTGATGAATATAGATATGTGTTTGAGGAAGTTGGTCGCCTTCAAGGCAAACATAAAATTCTTCTGTATGAAGGACTACACAACTAGTAGCTTCCTGTCGAAAAGTTCCTTTAGCTCTAGAGAACAAAGGGAAGAATGAACGCTTGCGAATGGAGAAAGATGGAATTATAGAGAGGGTAACTAAGCCAACCGACTGGGTGAACCATAGTCATTGTCCCTAAGAAGAGTGACTCCATCCGAATTTGCCTTGATCCCCGCCATCTAAATAAATATATCAAAAGGCAGCATTATCAAATCCCATCGCAAGAGCAGCTATTAGCCAAATTGAATGGCTCAAAATTGCTCTCACTGATAGATGCAAAAAATGCATTCTATCACATACAACTAGATGATGAAAGTGCAGACTTATACACATTTATAACTCCATTTGGAAGGTACCGCTTTCTTGTCATGCCATTCGGTTTAAGCTGCGTACCAGAAGTGTTCCAAATGGCCATGGATAATTTATTTGAAAGTTATTGTGATATTCATTTATATTTTGATGACATTATAGTACATAGTGAAACTGTTGATGAACATTGCAAAAAATTAAAAACAGTGCTTGATGTTGCAAGAAAAAATGGGTTAAAATTTAACAGATACAAAATCTAAATTGCTGTTCCTCAACTAAAACATTTGGGCCATATTGTGTCATCCGCTGGGATTTCACCAGATCCCAAGAAGGTTCAAGCAATTGTAGATTTTCTCACACCTGACAATAAACAAGATCTCATGAGATTTCTGGGCATGGCAACATACCTAATGAAATTTGTTCATCAATTTTCCCAAGAAACTGCCAGCTTAAGAGACCTCTTAAAGAAGGATACATGTTGGGTTTGGGACTCTCATCACGAATCGGCGTTCTTAAAAATTAAATAACTACTGCAGTCGGCACCTATCCTGCAATTTTTTGATAGACATAAACCAATTGTGCTCTCTGTCAATGCTAGCTCCTTTGGACTCGGTGGTGTACTGCTGCAGGAAAGCAAGCCTGTAGCCTACACATCTGCAACATTAACCGATGCTCAGTCCAGGTATTCCCAAATTGAAAAGGAACTCCTGGCTGTGGTCCATGTTTTTGAGCATTTCCATTATTATGTCTATGGACAACATATTGTTATTGAAACTGATCATAAACCCTTGTTAGGTTTAGTGCAAAAGCCCTTTCATGGAATATCGCCCAGACTCCAGAGATTACGGCTTCGTTTACAAAGATACAACTTTACTCTTACACATGTTCCAGGCAAACAGCTATGTGTAGCTGATGCATTATCTAGAGCTCCTCTGCCTATTGATCCTGTTGTTACTACTGACATTGATAATGTCCATCTAATGGTCTCAGTAATTGTCAATGCTTCACAATCTAAGCTGGATAAAATTAATAGAGCTACACTAGACGACTCAGAATTACAATCTGTGAAACATTACATTTTGAATGGCTGGTCACAGAGAAAACATCATGTTAATGTTCTAGCCAAGTCATATTGGAACTGTCAGTCAGAATTGCATATTGAAGATGGTTTCATTTGTCGTGAACAGAGATTAGTAATTCCCAAGTCCTGTCGCAAGGATATTTTACAGCGTCTGCATGTAGGTCATAGAGGCATAGTCACATGCAAAAATCTTGCCAGTCAGTCTCTCTTCTGGCCAGGATTAACTACTGAGATTGAACAGCTGATATCAAATTGCACTATCTGTTTACAAAATCAAAGGCAGAACATCAAAGAGCCTCTTCTTGATAGGAAACTACCTGATCGACCGTGGCAGAAAGTTTCGATCGATTTTTTTCATTTGAATTCCATAATATACCTTCTAATAATTGATTATTTTTCAAAGTACAATGAATTGCAACATTTTCATCATACAACAGCACCTGAGTCATAAATGCATTAAAAACTTGTTTTGCACGCTTTGGAATCCCTGAAGAAATTGACGCTGATAACGGTCCACCTCTTGATTCTAGAGAATTTTCTAATTTCTGTAAGAGTTGGGACATTTTTTTCAATCCCTTAAGTCCTGGTTTCCCCCGTTCCAATGGGCAGGTCGAGAGATGTATACAAACCATCAAATCTAGCCTGACCAAAGCAGCACAAGATCACAGGGATGTACACCTTGTTCTGATGGAATATAGGAATGCTCCAATGGATGGTTTGCCTTCTCCAGCTGAAATCTTGATGGGTCGACGTATTCGAACTTTAGTTCCCACTCTCCCTAAAAGTCTTGCTCCTCACTATGACTGCAGAACAATTAAAGAAAATTTAGAACGCAAACAGCAACATCAACATAAATACGATTTACATTCTCGACCACTTAAGCCATTGCATCAGGGACAAGAAATCCTATTTTGGAATCAAAACAAATGGAAAGATAGCTATAGTGGGACCTCAACCAGGGTCTTATACTATTGTGTCAGAGAATGGTAGACAATACCGTAGAAATCGCTTCCACATAAAACCCTTTAAAGCTTCACAAACATCTACACCAAGACCATCAGCTGAAGATTAATTTTCGAGTTCAGTTGATCCAGTGCCACCGACTCGACCAGGTGTATTTCAGACTTATCATTCTACTAACACATCTATGCCATTGCATCCATCATTCCAGACTAGTGATACCCATGTCACACGTCTTGGTCGTGTGGTTAGACCACCAAAACATTTTACTGGGTGATGTGGACATACCTATAACTTTTTATTTTTTCTAATTGTTTTTAAGTGCGTATTTTTAATCAAGTTTAATCCCTGTTTATATTGTCATTTTATATATTTAAAAAAAGGGAGATGTTATGTATGTAAGTATAATTGTGTATAATCGTAATCGTTTTTATTAGCTTTACCTGTAACCGCCTCAGCATTATTTTAACTGTGTAATATATATTTTGAAAAATCATTTACGCGCCATGTGTCGTATCTATCATCTTCATCTTAAGTTTTAAATAAACCTAAGTTTTAAGATATAATACCTCTGAGGCAAGTGGAGTGATTCCCTGTCGCTTCATCTATTAATGAAGGATAGGCAGTTTCCAGCCTCTAGTCAGGATTGACACGCAATGATTCCCTCCTCTTCCCAAACCCACGACGAGTTCACTCAGTTTTAAATGGTGATACAGACAGCTAACTCATTTCCAGTCTCCATATCCGTAAAATTATTTGTAACGGCCTTTGATAGACTTTTAAAAATTGATATAATTATGAACAGTTCCATTTTGGGAATAAAAATTTTATTTATGAGTTTCATCAGCGATTTACGTTATGTAGCAGTATATGATAAGGAGGCTTAGTCTCCCTTGACAATCATCCGTTGTTTAGATCGCTAATAATTTTATGTTTTTCAGAACAATTATCGCGTGATTTATGATGAAAACAACGACAATTTTAGAAAATCCCTTATCGTACATTCATTTTTAAAAGTAACTGAAATGTGTAGCTTATTACATCGCGATATTTTCATGATATTTGAGTGGCAAGTTGCCCTATATAGTTAACTGCTAATAAAAGAAAAAAAAATATGCTATCGTTCGCGCATGCGCAGTCAATAGTTATTTTATACAAATCCTCATATTTTATTAAATATTCAAGGTATTCATTTTCTAATTCCGATATAATATTTATACTGCATTTTATCAAGTTTTCTGAAAGTGGCGTTAAATGTGGTTAAAAAAGTTTTAGATTATAAACAAAAGATTTACGAGAATACTTTCAATTTTTTATATATTTATATACTATATATTTAAATTATATTTATATAATATACATATATTTTAATGCAATTTTAACTTTTTATATAACCATGAATTTACGTGTTATTCATATATAAATGCACAAATACATGCAAACGCTATACAAGACCTATATAATTTTCTATTCTTCAGATCATTCTGAGAATTTTATGACACAGGGTTACCGCAAATATTATTTTTTACTTTCGGTTTGTTAGTACACTGTTAAAAATATCGTGAAAGATTACCTCTGTTTTTAAAGGCTATCTATTTTCTGACTAATGAGAACGCTCGATAAGTGTTTATGTAGCGTTCTCATTGGTCAGAAAATAAATAGCCTTTATAAACAGAGGTAATTTTTCACGATATTTTTAGCAGTGTAGAGAAGAAATGGGGCTCCGACCTCAGGAGGAGGAGTGAGAGCCAGAGGAGGAGGGAGGACACCTCCTCCCGAGACCGTCTTGTAAGAGCAGGTGTAAATGAGGAGGAGGGAGGGAGCCTCCTCTCGAGAATATCTTATAAGAGGAGGGATAAAATGGGGGTAAAATTTTTTTGAGAATGGGGGGGAGGGCGATTAGAATATTTTATGTTATAAAAGAGGGATTAATTGGAGAGGGGAGGAATTTTTGAAGGGGAATTTTTCGAGATTGAATTTATTTTTACTCAGCTATAGTACGAGGTTCGAATGAATAATTAATTAATTAAAAGGTAGTTAAAAATAATTAATGAGAAAAATTAATTTAGAAATTTTAATGAAGGGACATATAATTTTTGAGTTAGAAAACTTTTTAGCAGAATTTTTGGAAGATTGATTTTTTTTTTTTTTTTTTTATAGTACGAGGGGTATTTTTCGTTTTTAATGTGGGGACTTTAATTTTTTAGGGGGTAATTTTCGATCGGTTACATAAATTAACATGTTTCAGTACGAGGGGGTATTTTTTCGATCGGTTACATAAATTTCGAACTTTATTATTATTATTATTGTTATTATTATTACTCAACTCTAGTACGAGGTTTTAATGAATAATTAAAATTCATTCATTTAAAAAGAAATTAAAAAATTAATGAGAAAAATTAATTTAGAAATTTTAACTAGAGGACTTAGAATTTTTGAGTTTAAAATTTATTTTTAGTCAACTGTAGTATGCAGTCGAATTTTAAGAATAATTAAAAATATTCGTTAATTATAAATAGTAATTAAAAATGATAATTAAAAAATTTGAAAGAGAAAATAACTTAATGAAGAAACTTCAGAAATTCTTCGAGAGTTTCATTTCATTTTGTTAATGAATTGAGTATTATGAGATAGTTTTATATGAAAATATGAAATAGAAATTAAAAAAAAAACAGTGTAAATTTTTAAATGTTTTTAGGAATGTGAATGTTTTTTGAATAAAATTTGGGGAAGGATTTAATTCTTTTAAGTGACATGTTTTTTAAAGATATTTTTTTGAATTGCAGTCACATTTTCACAAATATTTCTCGGTTATATATATAAATGAATTAAAAGTTTTGTATTAGTCGGTTAGTAATTTTAGATTATCATCAGTTAGGTAAATGAAGTTATACTTTTTTGTCGTGCTTTCTGACTAAACTTTACTTAGTGAATGAAAAAAATATATATGTAACTAGGAAATTTGATGAATATTTGAAGAAAAAATTAAATTTTCAGTGATCTTTTAATCTAGTCAATGTATGAAGCAAAAATAAAAATAAAACTTAAATTATACTTAACAAATATTTCAAATCACACCATTAATTCATAACAAGTATTCAGAGACTTAACACCATACCATAATTTTTTAAAGAGTGATATATATTAGCTGTTTTCGTTTCATGTAACATCAAATTTTAGCATGTGCACGTATTCCCTATATGGAAAAACCCTTTTGTAGATAAGCGGCTAAAAGCACAACACTTCGCATGATAAGTATGACTCACTTTACTTGAGTGTTTATTTGCAAACGCAGTGAGGAATAGGGATTAGATAACTGTTAGTAGTTAAATATTAATTAAAAGAGAATTAGAAATTTGGTTAAGGATTTTATTCTTTTACATGGCATGTTTCCTAAAGGTAATTTTTAGAAATTGCAGTTTTTTAGGGTTCCGTACTTAAAAAGTAAAAACGGAACCATTATAAGATCACTCCTGTGTCTGCCTGTCTGTCTGTCTGTCACAGCCATTTTACTCGTAAACTATGGAACGGGGAAAGTTCAAATTGGGGTATGTAATAAAGTCTATTGACCCACATATTTACAGATTATTAAACATTCACAAATATATTTAGGAAAAATGTACAGGGGCTAATTAAGTTACTTTAAAAAAAATCTTTTCTTTGTATATCGAGTGGGGTATCATGTGAAAGCTTTCGTAACGCTGAACTCAAAAATACATTTAACTTAATTTTAGATATTACATTTTTAAAGTTATGGTTGAAAATGTAGTGCAAAAATATGCCCCCCCCCCCCCCATCTAATTCCGAATCTACTGAAACTAAAATTATCAGAAAATTAGAGGTAGTAGACGTTAAATTAAGCTTTGTAGGAAAATTATAGCGATTACTCTAGGTCACATAGTTTTTGAGAAAATGGCATTTTTCTGTTGCACACAAATTTCGATTTACGGGAATTCAGTATGACTCACTTTACTTGAGTGTTTATTTGCAAACGCAGTGAGGAATAGGGATTAGATAACTGTTAGTAGTTAAATATTAATTAAAAGAGAATTAGAAATTGGTTAAGGATTTTATTCTTTTAAATGGCATGTTTCCTAAAGGTAATTTTTAGAAATTGCAGTTTTTTAGGGTTCCGTACTTAAAAAGTAAAAACGGAACCATTATAAGATCACTCCTGTGTCTGCCTGTCTGTCTGTCTGTCACAGCCATTTTACTCGTAAACTATGGAACGGGGAAAGTTCAAATTGGGGGATGTAATAAAGTCTATTGACCCACTTATTTACAGATTATTAAACATTCACAAATATGTTTAGGAAAAATGTACAGGGGCTAATTAAGTTACTTAAAAAAAAAATCTTTTCTTTGTATATCGAGTGGGGTATCATGTGAAATCTTTCGTAACGCTGAACTCAAAAATACATTTAATTTAATTTTAGATATTACATTTTTAAAGTTATGGTTGAAAATGTAGTGCAAAAATATGCCCCCCCCCCATCTAATTCCGAATCTACTGAAACTAAAATTATCAGAAAATTAGAGGTAGTAGACGTTAAATTAAGCTTTGTAGGAAAATTATAGCGATTACTCTAGGTCACATAGTTTTTGAGAAAATGGCATTTTTCTGTTGCACACAAATTTCGATTTACGGGAATTCAGCAAAAGTGTTGAGCAGAGCTGGAGATACCTATCGAAGAAGAAGTACAAAAGCAATGTTGATCATGAGTTGCGAAAAAAATCGTCGGTAATTAGTCGAGTTATTAACCCTTAAAGACACGGACGGTTTGGACATACATAATGACAGGTGTGGCTTACTCTATGCTGCATCGACTTTTAAAGCCTAGATAACAAGTTTTAAGGATATATTTGTGCAATGCAATGCCCAGTAGCAGTATAAAAGCAATAAACGTCAAATTGTTAAAAACAGACTAATTTAATGAGAATTAATCACATAAATACTGTGGGATTCGCGACTACTTTGAATTGACTGACTCTCACAATACGCCTACAGTGTCTTTAAATGTTAACTATAAACTTATATGGAAAAACGCGGCATGGACCCAAAGCGGCGTTGCAGCTTTGCGACGTACTTTTGAAGCGCGCTTGGCACAACGCTAAGTTTTAATTTTAAACAAGTGTTTTGCGTTAGGTACACTTTAAAAAGAATATATTATTACTACGCTGAATTTAGGTTTATGAAATTCCAAACGAAATTTAAATGTGCACTACTTTTATTGTCAGCACCGAATTAAGTTCATTTTAAACAGATTAGGATAAGATTAAAAAAGTGTTATACAGAATAGCTATATCTGATATTATTTAGTTTCCATATCTCTTTGAACTTTTGTGGTATATCCATTTATACTTTTCTATTATATACAGCTATACCCAACTCCACGTTGTATTGTTTTTACAAAGTCTTAGTATTCTTTTAGCGACGTTTTTTTTTTAAATATTACATTTACTAATTCATATATTATTGTCGGAACCCTATGTGCGCGAGTTATACTCGCACTTGACCGTTTACTTTTTTTAACAATTTCTCCGTTATGTTTTTGAATTGAAAGAAATGTTTTAGACATTTATCGGTTATACTTATTGGTTTAGTCAATGTTATAATGTTGAGCAAAAAGTTCTGGGAAATTTTTAATCTAATAGTTACTAGAATTTGTATCGCATATAGGAGTGCTAGTGGTATATCTGTAGGAGTTAAGGAATTTCAGCTCCAAAATACCTACTGAACAGTATGATTTGCTTTTGTTGAACCGGCATTATCGAAAAAAAGGTCTAACGATTCTGAAAGCCGTCGATGAGATTAATGAGGGTGAAGGTGCTGGTACAGCGAAAAAAATCGACTGTGGGCAGATTGTTTAAGCAATTCGAAGAGGGCAATTTTAATCTCAAAGACATGTCTCATTCTGGCTGAAATCTGTTTTGGATGAATGTGACTTGGTAGCCGCTGTGGAAGAAGTATGTCAAGATTTTTCCCATTCCAAGAAGCCGCCATGGTACTTCCAGCAAATCCGGAATCTGGCAGAAAGTCGTGGTCTATGATGGTCGCTACTTTTAAGAATAGTCCTTGTTGCTTTGTTGTTAATTTGCGCATAACAACCTAACTTTTACAAATTTCTCAGAATTTTTTGGTCAACCTAGTATTAACCCTCTGTCTACCAGAAGGGTCCAATGGACCCGACATGTATATTCAAAATATCTATTCAAACCAGAAATTTCTTCAAAACAAACTAAATGTATAAATCAGACAATAATAAGTTAAATAAACAAATTAAATAGTTTTAAGTAAAAATTCTGGTATAGAATGTTTTTATAAAACTTGAGTAAAATTTCCGGTAGTTCGAGGGTTAATGCATTCATACATATATGCTCATTTAGGAACCTTTCAGAAATATTTTGCTAAGAATTTAGAACATATGAAAATATACAGAATATCATTAAAAATATAGGATCTTCACACATGTTAATTAAGTACAATTTAATAACGAAAAAAATTGTAATTTCCATTTAACTTTTAATCTAGTAAATATGTGAAGCCACACAGACATCAAAATTTTTCTTAATATAAATAAATATTATTTTAAGATAATTTCTTATAAATGTTAATACACGGAAGAAATGATATCGCTTTTGAGCATATAACATTAATCATCAAAATTTTAATAAATATTTATCACTTTCAAATGAAAATTATAAGGCTTTCATTTAATATTTTTCAGTTTAATTAATGCGTAATTAAATTTATAGAATGATTTTCATAATTAAAACAAATATAAAATAGAAAAGGAATTCTTTACAAATTTATTAAGAAACACACAAGTTATTATTAGACAATTATTCAAATCACTGCAGACTTTTAGCATGATGAGTCATCAGTGAGAACTTAATATTATTTTCACACATAAGTGTCATATTCTTACATGTAATCAAGCGGAAGGTTTTAATAAATATATTATTAATATCGAGGTATATGAATAGTAAAGCTAGTTACACTCTTTGAAATATATATATATATATATATATGCATTCCTATGTGTGTCTTACAAACCTGAAATATTCACTGCGCAGTGTTTGTGAGATACAGATTTAGTTCACATTTATTTTACGTAATAGAGATCACGTTATTTTTCCCACCAATCGCAGTAAATTCTTTATCATTATTCTATGATAGTATTGTAAGTATCATTTTTTAAGGAAATGTATAGTGTTAGAGAAGAAAATGACCAGAATTTGAAAAATTTCGTCAAAAGAATTTACATATTAATTCACATAATTCATATATATATTAACTAACAAGCATCACTTACTACAACCACGACTTTCTTTGGAATACACTAAGAGATGACTGAACTTTAAGACATATTTATCTTACATATTTAAATTTAGATATTTAAACTACTTTTTAAAAACTTGATTAAGTTTCAAAAATGCATGTGATTCAACAACAAATATTTTCTAATTGTATAAGAGAAATAAGTATTCTCATAAAAATTTCCCTTACCTTTTACGAACACATCTATTTCATACACTTTCTCGAATAATTGAGAAGACAAGTTCTTATCTGATGATGCTTCAAATGACAAACAATTTCTGAGTCATTCATGGGTTTTTCCCACGTAGATAACTTCGCTGATTAGGAGTACATTAAATTTTTGCCTCTATATTTATATTATTAAAGTTCTAATTACAATTAACGCATATCCTTTAATTGATTTTTATAATAATTAAAATAATAATTCAATTAATCTTTTAAAAATAAATTAATTTTAGTTTTATTCATTCTTAACAAAAAGAAACAAAGTCATTTTAAATACAAGTGACCTATCTTCAAATACACCCTATTGCTATACTCGACTTGCGCGAAATAAAATATAACATTCTACTATGCTTACTTGAAGAGGACTGACTGATAACTTGCCCCCTTATCTACTTAAGCAAGATCATGTGATATCCCCGAGCATGCGCAATGCTGACTAATGACGTGATCAATCACCGATAAGATTTCCTGATAAGAACTTGTTTTTATTTCTTCCCAAGCAAGTGTACGAGCTGGTCGTGTCTAGGTAAGTAGCATTTAAAATTATTTTTATAATATGTTTTATTATGTAGTGTAGGTAAAAAGGAATACAGAGTTTATTACAATTTCAATATTTATATTATTAAAGTTATAATTGCAATTAACACATGTCATTTAATTGATTTTTTTTAATAAGTAAATTAATAATTCAATTAATCTTTTAAAAAGAAATTACTTTTAGTTTTATCCATTCTTAACAAAATATGCAAAAATTAACAAAGTCATTTTAAATACAAGTGAATTATTTTCAAATTCACTCTATTGCACATTTTCCCCTATACAGAAAACAATGTATGAACACTATTAAGTCTTTCGCATTTCATCTCCTTATCAAACTAACATGCTTTAACAGAAATGGATTCTAACTATGCATAACCGTTTTAGGAAAATGTTAATATTTTTTAGTTATTTTAAAGAGGGATTTTAGATTTTTTAATAGAAATGATTGAAATGCGTTAGCATATTGAACAGTATGATTTGCTTTTGTTAAACCGGCATTATCGAAAAAAAGGTCTAACGATTCTGAAAGCCGTGGATGAGATTAATGAGGGTGAAGGTGCTGGTACGGCGAAAAAAATCGACTGTGGGCAGATGGTTTAAGCAATTCGAAGAGGGCAATTTTAATCTCAAAGACATGCCTCATTCTGGCTAAAAATCTGTTTTTGATGAATGTGACTTGGTAGCCGCTGTGGAAGAAGTATGTCAAGATTTTTCCCATTCCAAGAAGCCGCCATGGTACTTCCAACAAATCCGGAATCTGGCAGAAATTCGTGGTCTATGATGGTCGCTACTTTTAAGAATAGTCCTTGTTGCTTTTGTTGTCAATTCGCGCATACAACCTAACTTTTACAAATTTCTCAGAATTTTTTGGTCAATGTAGTATTAATGCATTCATACATATATGCTCATTTAGGAACCTTTCAGAAATATTTTGCTAAGAATTTAGAACATATGAAAATATACAGAATATCATTAAAAATATAGGATCTTCACACATGTTATTTAAGTACAATATAGAAAAAAATTGTAATTTCCATTTAACTTTTAATCTAGTAAATATGTGAAGCCACACAGACATCAAAATTTTTCTTAATATAAATAAATATTATTTTAAGATGATTTCTTATAAATGTTAATACACGGAAGAAATGATTGCGCTTTTGAGCATATAACATTAATCATCAAAATTTTAATAAATATTTATCACTTTCAAATGAAAATGATAAGGCTTTCATTTAATATTTTTCAGTTTAATTAATGCGTAATAAAATTTATAGAATGATTTTCATAATAAAAACAGATATAAAATAGTAAAGGAATTCTTTACAAATTTAATAAGAAACAGACAAGTTATTATTAGACAATTATTCAAATCACTGCAGACTTTTAGCATGATGAGTCATCAGTGAGAACTTAATATTATTTTCACACATAAGTGTCATATTCTTACATGTAATCAAGCGGAAGGTTTTAATAAATATATTATTAATATCGAGGTATATGAATAGCAATGCTAGTTACACTCTTTGAAATATATGTATATATATATATATATATATATATATATATATATATGCATTCCTATGTGTGTCTTACAAACCTGAAATATTCACTGCGCAGTGTTTGTGAGATACAGCTTTAGTTCACATTTATGTTACGTAATAGAGATCACGTTATTTTGTTATCTATTCAACCGTTTTTACTTGTCACTTGTGGCTAATATGGGTTTAAAACTTTACGTAAACTTATATTGATTTAATAGCTTTCCTTTTTACATTTTAATGCTTATAGAACTTCTTTATTTTAAAAGCAATACCTTCATCACCTGGAATATAATGTTAATTGTTTTCTATAACGTAAATTAATTTAAAAGAACTGACATTAAATTTAAAGTGTTTCATAGATGGCGTTAGCCGTTCCGTAGTTGGCTATTCTCGGATCTACCCTTTTTGTAAAATGAAATCGTCCAGTTCAAAGGTATAAATTGCGTTTCCCTAATCAATTGCGGCGCTCTCTCTTTTCTGTTCATTTCTTTAAAGTTATCACTATGATTTTAATATGTTTGAGTTTAAGTTACAGTAAGATATTTAGTTTGAGTTTTACGATGTTTTTAGAAAACGGTTTTAGCTATGAATTAAATTTAAGCTGTTTTGAAAAGCCCTAGGTGTATTGAAGTTAATCCGGTTTTAACCAAAGTTATTTTTAATGATTCACTTAGCTATTTTAAACAAAGTTGGCTCTGAATATTTTTCAACTTAAATCTGTATTTTTATAAAGTAATTGAATGAAATAGAATTCAAATAAAGAACTGTCGTCAACAATATCTGACTTTTCTATGGATTCAACATACAGTTTTGTAACAGGTATCTTCCACAGCACATTTACAGTTCCTCTGCTGATAGCAGTATAAGTGTATATCAGACCTGTATTGATACAGGCTAAGAGAAGATATTTTTCCCACCAATCGCAGTAAATTCTTTATCATTATTCTGTGATAGTATTGTAGGTATCATTTTTTAAGGAAATGTATAGTGTTAGAGAAGAAAATGACCAGAATTTGAAAAATTTCGTCAAAAGAATTTACATATTAATTCACATAATTCATATATATATTAACTAACAAGCATCACTTACTACAACCACGACTTTCTTTGGAATACACTAAGAGATGACTGAACTTTAAGACATATTTATCTTACATATTTAAATTTAGATATTTAAACTACTTTTTAAATACTTGATTAAGTTTCAAAAATGCATATGATTCAACAACAAATATTTTCTAATTGTATAAGAGAAATAAGTATTCTCATAAAAATTTCCCTTACCTTTTACGAACACATCTATTTCATACACTTTCTCGAATAATGGAGAAGACAAGTTCTTATCTGATGATGCTTCAAATGACAAACAATTTCTGAGTCATTCATGGGTTTTTCCCACGTAGATAACCTCGCTGATTAGGAGTACATTAAATTTTCGCCTCTATATTTATATTATTAAAGTTCGAATTACAATTAACGCATATCCTTTAATTGATTTTTATAATAATTAAAATAATAATTCAATTAATCTTTTAAAAATAAATTAATTTTAGTTTTATTCATTCTTAACAAAAATAAATAAAGTCATTTTAAATACAAGTGACCTATCTTCAAATACACCCTATTGCTATACTCGACTTGCGCGAAATAAAATATAACCTTCTACTATGCTTACTTGAAGAGGACTGACTGATAACTTGCCCCCTTATCTACTTAAGCAAGATCATGTGATATCCCCGAGCATGCGCAATGCTGACTAATGACGTGATCAATCACCGATAAGATTTCCTGATAAGAACTTGTTTTTATTTCTTCCCAAGCAAGTGTACGAGCTGGTCGTGTCTAGGTAAGTAGCATTTAAAGTTATTTTTATAATGTGTTATATTATGTAGTGTAGGTAAAAAGGAATACACAGTTTATTACAATTTCAATATTTATATTATTAAAGTTATAATTGCAATTAACACATGTCATTTAATTGATTTTTTTAACAAGTAAATTAATAATTCAATTAATCTTTTAAAAAGAAATTATTTTTAGTTTTATCCATTCTTAACAAAATATGCAAAAATTAACAAAGTCATTTTAAATACAAGTGAATTATTTTCAAATTCACTCTATTGCACATTTCCCCCTATACAGAAAACAATGTATGAACACTAGGGTGGAGCGAAAAAAATTAATTTTTTACAATCAAAAACGGGTAGGTGCCAAAAGTTGCCCTTATACTAGTACATCATCTGCGTGCAATATTACCGCTGAAAACAAATGTCTTGAGTCTGCGCTTTTGGTCCAAAAGTCGAAATTTTGGGTAAAATTTGACATTTTTTCAAAAAATTAAAAAAAATTCTATGGAGATTCTTATTATTTAAAAGTGTTATTTAAACCTTTATTATTAATGACTTAACATATTTAATTGCTAAAACGATATCTTTGTTCTGTATAACTGGAACAAAACTGACAACTTTTGATGAATAAAAGGCGTTGCCACTCTGTTGTGTCACACAAATAATTGTTGTTTAGAATACCGCTCTTACCTAGTTGCTTTCAAAACTACCTAGGAGGTACCACGTGGAGGTGGCTGCATTTCATGTCACAACAGTGCATAGCTCGACCACCCTACCATTTGAACTCAACTCAATGTTTTATTTATACATTGAATTCGGATTTTTTTTTTATCAAAGACTGGCCTAAGTTTTCTATGTATCAACCTAGTACATCTCTTCTTTGGATCCACAGACTTTGGATGCTGCTGCTGTGATCTCCTTTACGTATTTTTCTACTTTTTGTGTAAGAGAAGACAAACAGTGTAATGCAGTGCGGATGATATTAATGTAATCTATTCAGTCGTCTATTATCTCCACTAAGATTGCATCCGATAAATGCATATTGCTTAGAGGTTCTGTTACCACAACACTTTTCCAATGAATTAGATTTATATAATTATCCGCTTCAAATTTGATTGTCGATATTTCAGATTTGCTTATGCTATCATTTACTCTCATCTTTCAACTATTATGTGCTGAGCAGCTAGCTGTTTAATGTGATGGAAATCTTCAGAGAGCATTGAATTAAGAATTTCCTCTGCGTATGCAGAGCAACCATTGTCCTAAATAACCTTTTTTAGTAGTAGTTTTATTCCATTTTATGTGTTATTTAGTAGCCGAGTAATTTCCCATGAGTTTTTAGATCCCTTCTTTAGCTGTGGATTACAATTGATTGTAAACTATCCTGAGGCCAAACTTGGATAACATAGTACTTTCTGAGTAAACGTAGAGACTCTGATGGGCAGTGAGTGCTCATTTGAAGGCGGATAATTCTGTTAGTCGTTGTCATCCATTCAGCGAGGGACATGTTTAGAATGAACCATTACAATTGATCATATGCCACCACCAAGTCCAGTGAATTTTTCCTGTATCATTTTTTAGACAAGATCGTTGGTAAAAATTAGATTCTAACCCACAGGGATTCACCGGACCAATAGGAAAATCTTTGTCCACGTGCTTATTCCCTTCTTATTTCAATTTCTGAAGCCGTAGAGAGTAATTTTCAAACATTATTTCCTGAAATCGAGAAAAGGGTACTCAGCACATACCAGAAATACCTGCTAGATATTTGGAAGGTTATTTCATCAAGGTATTGCTCAGAAGAATAAACGAATAGGAACAAAAGACATTTGTCCTACACAAGATGTTTCACAAAGGCGCATAAAATTATTCGCCTTTATATAACCACTGATTGACCATCAGAGTCTGGTTCACTCACAAAGTATGTAATCCAAGTTTACGCCGCAGGATGGTTTACACTAAATATAATCCACATCTAAAAAATTGATCTAAAAATTTATGGGATAGTACTCGGCTACTAAACATCACAGAAAACGGCAAAAACAAATACTAACAAAAATTATTTAGGACAATGGTAGCTTTTCACATCGAGAGCAAATTCTTATTGCAATTTCGCTGACTATCGCCATCACATTAAACAACAAGTTTATTATCATATAAAATATGCAAGAGGTAGAGTAAAGGATGGCATACTCAAAGATGAAATACCTAAACGTTGTAGGAACAGAACTCCCAATCACTATGCAGTAACTGGATGCAATTTTGGTGAAGATACTAGAGGGCTAAATAGATTCCATTAATTCCACTGCATTACTCTGCTTACCTTATCATACACAAGCAGTAGAAATATACGCGAAGGAGTGTTACAGCAGCATTACCCAACGTCTGTGGATATAAAGAAGAGATGGACTAGGTTGATATATAGAAAACGTATGCCAGTCTTTGATAAAAAATCACAATTCAATATATAAATAAAACATTGTGCTCAGATGGAAGGGTGGTTGGGCTATGCACTGTTGTGTCATGAAATGCAGCCATCTACACGTGATACCTCCTGGGTAGATTTGAAAGCAACTACATAAGAGCTGTATTCTAAACAACAATTAGTTGTATGACACAACAGAGTGGCAACGCCTTTATTTCGCCAAAAGTTGTCAGTTTTATTCCAGTTATACAGAACAAAGATATCGTTTTATCGTTTAAATATGTTAAGTCATTATTAATAAACGTTTAAATAACACTTTTAAATAATAACCATCTCTATAAAAAAAAATTTAATTTTTTGAAAAAATGTCAAATTTTACCCAAAATTTCGACTTTTGGACCAAAAGCGCAGACTCAAGTCATTTTTTTTCAGCAGTAATATTGCACGTAAGATTATGTACTAGTGTAAAGGAAACTTTTGGCACCTACCCGTTTTTGATTTAAAAAAATTAATTTTTTTCGCTCCACCCTAATGAACACTATTAAGTCTTTCGCATTTCATCTCCTTATCAAAGTAACATGCTTTAACAGAAATGGATTATAACTATGCATAACCGTTTTAGGAAAATGTTAATATTTTTTAGTTATTTTTAAGAGGGATTTTAGATTTTTTAATAGAAATGATTGAAATGCGTTAGCATGAAAGAAATAATTTAGACTGTATTTTCGAATAGCATAGAATTATATAATCCCATTGCGAGAAAAGAAAAAACATTTGGAACGTCCACTGTTACTCTTGTGACCATCAGAGCAAATTTCCATATATATTTCCATTTCTTTTATTACAAAATATATTTAGGATAAATTTGATGCAACTACTTAAAAATACATGTACTCTACTTTCATAAACCATATACAGTTTGTAACAAAAAGCATTTTACTTGCCTTGATAATAAATGAAAATTTTATTACTCCTGTGACCACAAAAAAATGCAATTTTTAAAAATTGTGTTTGACTCAGAAATTCTGTGAATTATATGAGACTATAGAAATAAAATTTACAGAATATAGCAGAGTAATTATATCTTTTTAAAAAGCATTAATCATTGAACTCATCTGATAACGCATGAATTAGTTACATTTGATTTTGCAAAATGCTAAGTGTTACTTTTGTGACATTACTCTTGTAACATTTTGTCCATAATGTAATTTTAGCAAAAATTCAGTTTAAATACTAAATAAAATAATTAAGATAAATTAAAAATATATATGTTCCATAGAGAACAACTGTTAAGGATGGTTTAATTTTAAAATAACATAAAATAATGTAAAAAATTATAAAATTAACAAACACTATGACCACATAGCAACCTCTCAGTTTTTGCTACTTAACAGAATACGTCATTGTCTTCATTATCAATCATATCATTTGCAACTTCCCCTGTATCATGATTTACTTAATGAAACACAAATTCCTTGTACGAATCATGTTAGTGTAAGGTTTGTAGTAGATAGCGTCATTTTTCATGGTTTTAACAAATTGTATTTGTTAAATGCCCTTCGCTGTTGGTATTTTCTCGCAAAGTAATGAAACTTTATTGTTTTATTTCTTTTGACAAAATAAGCACTCTATCTTAGAGTTGCTTTTTTAGCACGCACTTCATTCCATATATATCATTATACAACAACACAAAATAAATCTACAGCATCTATACCAGGAGTATTTGAAAAAAAAAATATGCCCAATTAAGTTAATTGAGAAAGGAGTCTGATTCATTGCAGGCATATTTACATAGTTATATTTTTGTTTAAATTGGAAAGCACAACCATTAAATAAAAAAGTAAAACGGGTACATTTTTGGAAAATACAAATTCCCTTAAAGATGCAATGTTGAAATTTTACATACGAAAGCATTTACAAAAAATTGGTTATGAGTTACATTGTCTAAAATAATAGCATAAGATTTTACTTTATTGGGATCATACTAAATAAAAAGCTGAAAATACAGTCGCTTGTTGATTTGACCAGTAATGTAGTATTTCATACCAAAATTTCATCTTGGCATGAAGATAAAACAGTTTCCAGAAAATCTACTGGCATAACTATTCTTTGAGAAATGGTTATTTATTTTTTTTTTTTTTGGCATTACGAAAATAATCCCTTGTACAGTCGTGGAAAAAAAAAGTAAACACACCCTACTAACTCCTCGACAAATTATCGTAAACGAAAGTTACTGGTACCAAACGATTGGAAATAAAGTCTACTTTTAAAGGATGCATATAAAATTTGCTTAGGGGGCCATCTACATATTAAAACGAATCCAAACTTCATTTTTTTTCAATAGCAATACCCAATTTTAACGAGATTTTTCAAATCTTCGGTTCAAAATATGACTAGACACTCAATTTCAAGTCATTGGAATGATAAGTTTTTGAATTATAAACATTCAAAATGGAGTGCTTCTAAAGCTAAATTACATTTTCATATTTTTATTCATATCTCCTGAAATTATGCTCCTAATGTGCTAAATTTTTGTGTAGCAATAAATCTAATATGCCCAAACATAAATACACTGAATTTGCAATTTTTATTATTTTATGATATGAATTATGAAATTAATATTCGAAAAAAATTATGAATGTCAACCTACAATTTTTTTGATGGATTTAGATTTATTAAGACCTGGTTTATGGAAATCCAAAATTTCACATTTTTCTTCCAAGTAGTTGTCAAATTATGATTAAAAAACGGCAAAATGATGGTTTAAGGGGCCGTCTATGATAGAAGTGAGTAGATATTTTGAAATTTCTTCTGCTGTCTTGTAATCTAACCGGCTTCACTGACTCCTTGAGCGGTGCTTAAGGTTCCTTGATCAAGAAGGTGGCTCTCTCGGTTAACAATCGAGTACCGAACTTCAATTTGGATACGTCCCTTAAAATAAGCTCGTTTTAAAATAATTAATTTCTCGGAAACATATGGTACAAATTACATAAAAATTTGTTTTTTAGGCTAATTGAAGGATGTAGAGTTCATTTATGCTGTCAGAATTGTGTACTGCTATTGAAAAAACAAAGTTATGGTTCGTTTTAATATGTAGATCCCCCCTATGCAAATTTTATATATATCATTTAAAAGTAGACTTTATTTCTAATCATTCGGTACCAGTCACTTTCTTCTACGGTAATTTGTTGAGTTAGTAGGGGGTGTTTACTTTTTTTACCACGACTGTACAAGTTTCAATGAATGTGTGCCACAGAAATGGATTTAGTTGCTTTCGAAAATTTTTAAACAATCAGAAATTATTTCTTTAACTGTTACTTTTTCAAAACGTTTATCAACGTTTTGAAAAAGTAACAGTATTGATAAAGATGTTGATAAAAGTTTTGTCAATAGCAAAACATCTGTCAACGTTTTGCTATTTACAGTAACTTATAAGAAGTTCTGTATTATGGACTTCCGTTGCAAATAATTCTTCGATGTTACCTCCGGAAATTAGATATTCTGAATTCTCAAATTCTAATTATCATGTATGTCGGCAGACAAAGTCATTAAATCCATCACAGGAATGTTTAATGCATAAAATATAACATTTACTACATTATGAATTGCTTGAATGTTTTCGTGATAGCAACAAATGGAGATATTCTGATGAATTATTTTCTATTGTTTTATGCAACTAAGCTTTAAAGCTACGAAGGAATCTCCAATTTTTCAATGTACGAAAGCTTCTTTAAACAATAAACGTATTCTCTTATTAAATGTCCCCTAGAATTGATGAAATTATGTGACCTTTTTCACGCTTAACTAACGTAGATTTAGTTGAAGAATACCTCTTCTTAAATTTTCCGTTACTCTTGTGACATTTAAATATTAACGTTTAAATACAGCCAAAAATATATTAAAGACATTATCTAAAAGATTTTATCTATGTAGATCTTAAAGATATGATAATAATTGTTTGTTGATTTGAACGCATAGTAATTTTATTGAATTCTAAAAAGTAAAAAAATCATACATTTCAATAAGTTGTATTTTAAGCTCAAATGTAAATGTAGTTTTATACTGTTAGTATCCAGCACATTTTCAATAAACACTTGCTCTTATGAAATTAAAACTTACAAATTCATATATTTCAACACTTTAGCTATAAATTGATGTATCATACTTATATTTCCGTTAAAAAAATTTTTCAGCAAACATTATTTTTCTGCCGTGGACGTTCCCATTTGTAATGTGAAGGGAGTGAAATATCTTAAAAGTTTTTCCTTAATTAGGTTTTTGAGAAAGAAAATTAAAAGAATTTTAGAAAACTATGTTGCCAGTACTACAACAGAGACCCTTGTCATTTATATATAGCACCTTCGCTCGCGTGGCAAGCGTCTTTGAAAATGACTAATACACCTTTAGAATTGCTTACTGATATCAATATTAATATCCATATTAATATCTTTTGATCGATAGAATTTCTCGCACGGTTCGAACACACAAACATATGATCAAATTTCTCATTTTTATTCGGCAACACGCTAACCACTATCCTAAGTGAGCCCCACGCTTTTTTCGCGTAAATATGCTTTCTATCTTTTTAGTTTTATAGCTACTATTTACATGAATATATAATTCATATATGTATACACTTTATTCATTTTAAGAAACTATTGTTATATTATAACTTTTTCATTATGATTTAAATAATTGTTTTGGTAAAAACAATAATTTTTGCTAAAATAATCAAGTTTTTTTTAACTCGATTATTCAAGTTTTTAATATACACTACTTAACATTCAATAACATGCATATGTACTTTTATATTTTATCATTGGTAAATTAATTAAACACTAAATATTAAAATGATAATTTCTATTACTTTAGAGTAGCTATTTTAAATAATTGATTCGTTCATTATTATAAACAAAAAACAAAAAAATAACAAACGATTAAAATAAATAAATAAATATAAGATTTCAAAAGAAGTTCAACTATAACAATTTTTTCTTTTTCAGAAAAATTTCACTATTAAATAAAAATTCGTTCATTAAACGATTTAAAAATTCTAAATTTTATTATTATTTCCGGAACATACTAGAAATATATATTCATAAAAGTATACATGTATACGTACGCATGTATTTATACATATATGTGTGTGTGTGTGCATTTGCTTAAATTTGTGTGTGTATTTGCATAAATTTGTGTCTGTGTTTATTTATTTTATGTGTGTGTGTGTGTGTGTGTGTGTGTGTTGGTGTGTGTGTGTGTGTGTGTGTGTATTTGTTAATATGGGAGAAATTAAAAAAGGTAATCAAATTCAAAGCTAATAATAAATTATTTAAAAAAATATATATAAAATTTTTCAAGGGAGTACAAAAGATTTTAACAAATTGATAAAAATGCTTTGAAAAACATTTCCAATTATTAAAAAATGTTTCATTAATATTTTAAGGCCAACAAATTTTAATACGTATCTATATACATACATGCATGTGAGCTATGTTTGAAAAAAAAATCGTAAGTTTAAAAATGATTTCTTATTTAATTACAAATTAACGAAATGTTTATGTTTTTTCTATACATATGTTAACAAAACAAATGTTTTAAACATTTCGATGCTATTTCCAAGTTAATCAATTTATACTTTTTTTTTAATATGCATATATATTTATTATATATATTTGTAAATTTCAATGTTTTCTGTTTTGAATGTCTAGTGAATGCATTCCACCTTTCAATTATTTATCCTAGCTATCGTTTCTTTACACAATAAACCAACCAACCAACCAACTGCTTTTCAAACGACTATTTTCAAACGACGGTTGTTTACCATAACAACCCAAAACCTTTTATGTGCACATGCACAAACATAATATACTTGAGTCTACATTTTCAATCGAATAAACAATGTCTAATCAAATAGGTTATGTCCTAACTTGAATTAGAACTTTTCTTCTATTTAACAAGTTGAGACTTGAAAACTCAATTAGTGCGCAACTTAGAAGTTAATAGAGAAGCTCATTGCATTTACCTAAATATATTACTTATACTTTTCTGAATATCTAAAAAAAAAAAAAAAATCGACATAGTTTTATGTGTAAAGTAATTAATTTATCAGAAATTCACATTGGTATGTGATATAACTAAACTAACATGACATTGCTAAACGAGCTAACATGTAAAATTAACATGATAACTTATGTTTTCAATATACTAAACTTAATAAATTTCGTTGGTTTTATATGATAATCAACATAGTTTTATGAAATATGTCCAAAAAAGTTTGCTACTATTAAAAACATGCTTAAATTCACAGTTAGTCTTTTACAGATAATTGTTTTTACTCTTATTATTTCAAAACATTCATGTCATAAAATATAACAGAAAACACCATAATTAAATAATTACTAATTTTCGTAAGTTTGCAATATAAGTCATTTTCTATGCTAACTAGGTTAGTAGTATTCGGACTTTACAGTTTTCTTACTATTACAAATTATTGTTTTAAAATTTATTAAAATTTGAAAAATTATTAAATACTATTACATTTTAATTTTAAAATTAATTTTTATATAAACACACATATTACTTATCTAATAAGGCAGCTATCAGTCAAAAATCCAACCATCTCTTGCAAAAACTTGGCACTAATTCTAAGTGCTTATGAGGTATATCATGTGATTAGTGGTGTCTACTCTAGATTTCACAATTAAAAGCTCTAATTTCTAATTGTAATTAGCACATTTCCTCTAATTGGTTTTTATAAAAATGCATTTATTATATTAATTATTATATCAAAAATTAATTAATAATTAATATAATAAATGCATTTTTATAAAAACCAATTAGAGGAAATGTTCTAATTGCAATTAGAAATTTCAGCTTTTAGTTATGAAATCTAGAATAGACACCACTAATCACATGATATACGTCACGTGACCAGTGATATCACACACACATATCTTGTGATAATCTAATCAGTGATAAGATTAGCTTATAAGGACTTAGAATTATTCATTTCTCTCCAAGTTTTTGCAAGAGATGGTTGGATTTTTGACTGCTAGCTGCCGTATTAGATAAGTATTATTATGTGTGTTTATATAAAAATGAATTTTAAAATTAAAATGTAATAGTATTTAATAATTTTTCAAATTTTAATAAATTTTAAAACAATAATTTGTAATAGTAAGAAAACTGCAAAGTCCGAATACTACTAACCCTAGTTAGCATAAAAAATGACTTATATTGCAAACTTATGAAAAATAGTGATTATTTAATTAAAGTGTTTTCTTTATATTTTATGATATGAATGTTTTGAAATAATAAGAGTAAAGACAATTATCTGTAAAAGACTAACTGTGAATTTAAGCATGTTTTTAATAGTAGCAAACTTTTTTAGATATATTTCACAAAACTATGTTGATTATCATATAAAACCAACGAAATTTATTAAGTTAGTATATTGAAAACATAAGTTATCATGTTAATTTTACAAGTTAGCTCATTTAGCAATGTCATGTTAGTTTAGTTATGTCAGATACCAATGTGAATTTCTGATAAATTAATTACTTGAAACATAAAACTATGTCGATTTTTTTTTAGATATTCAGAAAAATATAAGTAATATATTTAGGAAAATGCAATGAGCTTCTCTATTAACTTCTAAGTTGCGCACTAAATGAGTTTTCAAGCCTCAACTTGTTAAATAGAAGAAAAGGTCTAATTCAAGTTAGGACATAACCTATTTGATTAGACATTGTTTATTCGATTGAAAATGTAGACTCAAGTTTATTAATATGTTTGTGCATGTGCACATAAAAGTTTTTGGGTTGATATGGTAAACAACCGTCGTTTGAAAATAGTCGTTTGAAAATAGTCGTTTGAAAAGCAGTTAGTTGGTTGGTTTATTGTGTAAAGAAACGATAGCTAGGATAAATAATTGAAAGGTGGAATGCATTCATTAGACAGTTAAAACAGAAGAATTAAAATTTAAAAATATATATAATAAATATATATGCATATTAAAAAAGTATAAATTGGCTAACTTGGAAATAGCATCGAAATGTTTAAAACATTTGTTTTGTTAACATATGTATAGAAAAACGGTCCAGTGCGAGTATTACTCGCGCACAGAGGGTTCCGTACAATATTATATCAATTAGTAAGTGTATTATTAAAAAAAAATACCGTTGCTAAAAGAATAATAAGACACTGTAAAAACTATACAACGTAGGGTTGGTTATAGCTTTATAGTATACAGGGTGCAAAGGAAAGCCCTTTAACCTGAAAATACTTGCGAACGGAGAGAGCTACAGCTATAAAAGTGAGGTAACGGTACAGTAAAGCGACTACGCCCGACATAATGCAAACGACAGCAGCGAAATTTGGAAGATAGCCATTGAAATCGAAAACGAAAAGAGGTAGAGCAAATTTTTCAATTAGAAATTTTTGGAGCATCAATTAATTAGTACGAAACGACATTTGGTTCACACGGATAAGATAAATCGTCGCCTGCATACCCAAAAATGTCTGAAATAGATGAGCGACGATTCTACTTTGCCCATTCACATTCCGGAAATGTAGCAGTGCACAATTGCAAATTGTGACGTTGTACTTTGCTGTAATGTCTGTAAAGATTTAATTTCAAATGCATTTAAAGTTTTAGAATAACCCTTTCATGGCCAGAAGAATTCTGTTCGTAAACTGATGAAATAATTGACTGACACCAGAATATTAAAACGAATTTCTCAGAAAACAAAAACCCGCTAATTTGCACTTTCATTACAAAACCAAAATTTTATTAAAATATTCTTGGTGCCATTTGTCAGTTTTGGAATTAAAATTAGGTGGTTAGACCGTCTAGCCACCGCCCTTGAAAGGGTTAAATCTATGTCGTTTTATTGAAGAGGCTTGCAATAGACGTTCCATGCTGAGAAATGTGCATGCAGAATTACTCTCACGAATACAAACGTGTATCGTGAGCAATAGCGAACTTTTCGAACATACTGAATATTAACTTTTTATCACTGTGAGACTGTCTTTTTTTTGTGTGTGTGATGTTATCAAAATGCTTTGAGATAAGTACTTATTTATAGCATAAATTGTGCGTATTTCTTCATACTTCTGACTATTCCATTCAAACGTTTCCACAAAATGGAGTGCATCGATTTCGAATATTTTTGGGTAAACAGGCGAAGATTTATCTTATCCATGTAAACCAAATGCAGTATTCTATTAATTAAATGATGCTCTAAAACTTTTTATCTGGAAATTTTGCTCTATGTCTTTTCGTTTTCGATTTGCAGTGGCTATATTCCAAATTTCGCCACTAGGGAGGCGCTGCTGTCGTTTTCATTAAATCGGGCGTAGTCGCTTTACTATACTGTTTCCCTCACTTTCATAGATGTAGCTCTCTCCGTTCACAAGTATTTTCAGGTTAAAGGGACTTTCCTTTGCACCCTGTATACTAGAAAAGTATAAATGGATATACCATGAAAGTTCAAAGATATATGGTACCTAAATAATAGCAAAAAGCGCTATTCGGTATATTTGTTATTCCATATAGGTTTTTAGGTAACCTTTAAAGACATAGTAGGTGTATTGAGAGAGCCACTCAATGGAAACTGGCCGCGAATCCCATATAATTTATGTGATTAATGCTCATTAAATTAGTCTGTTTTTAACAATTTGACGTTTATTGTTTTTATACTGCTACTGGGCATTGCATTACACAAATATATCCTTAAAATTTGTTATCTAGGCTTTAAAAGCCGATGGAGCATAGAGTACGCCGTCTCTGTCATTTTGTGTGTCAAAACCTTTCGAGTCTTTAAGGGTTAATATCTCGGCTAATTACCGACGATTTTTTTCGAAATTCATGACCAACAATGCTTTTATACTTCTCCTGCGATATGTACCTCCAGCTCTGCTCAACACTTTTGCTAAATCCCGTAAATCGAAATTTGAGTGTAACGAAAAAATGCAATTTTCTCAAAAACTATGTGACCTAGGGTAATCGCTATAATTTTCCTGCAAGGATTAAATTAATGTCTATTACCTCTAATTTTTTCAGAATTTTAGTTTCAATAGATTCGGAGTTAGATGGGGGAGGGGGACATATTTTTGCACTACATTTTCCACCATAACTTTGAAAATATAATACCTAAAATTAAATGAAATATACTTTTGATTTCAGCGTTACGAAAGCTTTCACACGATATACAAAGAAAAGATTTTTATTTTCAAATACATAATTAGCCCCTCTACATTTTCCCTAAATATATTTATGAATATGTATTAATCGGTAAATATGTGGGTTAGTAGTCAGTATTACTTCCCCCAATTTGAACTTTCCACGTTGCCATAGTTTACGAGCAAAACGGCTGTGACAGACAGACAGACAGACACAGGAGTGATCTTATAATGGTTCCGTTTTTACTTTTTAAGTACGGAACCCTAAAAAACATAAATATTTCGTTAATTTGTAATTAAATAAGAAATCATTTTTAAACATACGATTTTTTTTCAAACATAGCTCATATGCATGTATGTATATAGATACGTATTATTAAAATTTGTTGGCCTTAAAATATTAATGAAACATCTTTCAATAATTTGAAATGTTTTTCAAAGCATTTTTATCAATTTGTTAAAGTCTTTTATACTGTCTTGAAACATTATATATATATTTTTTTAAAATAATTTATTATTAGCTTTGAATTTGATTACATTTTTAAATTTTTCGGACATTAACAAATACATACACATACATATACATATAAAAATAAATAAATACACACACACACACACACACACATATATATATATATACACACATATATATATATACACACACACATATATATATATATATATACATACACACACACACACATATATATATATATATATATACACACACACACACATATATATATATATATACACACACACATATATATATATATACACACACACATACACACACATACATATATATATATACACACACACACACACACACACATATATATATATATATATACACACACACACATATATATATATATTAGGGTGGAACTAAAAAACGAAGTTTCGAAATTTATATTCTAATAGTGATTTTTTTTTCCTTTTTAACTCCATAAAAAGAAAATATTTTTTTTTAAATTTTTAAATGATATTTTCCAGTTCCTCAAAGCGCCTGATTTTCCCTAAAAAACGAAAAAAAGCTAATAATTGCATGAAAAGTTTTTTAAGCTTATTGTTAATTTTATATTTTGCAAAATTAAATTAATTAAGTGTTAATGTCCTGTAATAAAGAGAATAATTTAGTTTGAGTGCCTTAGAAAAGTTATCCCCACTTTATTTGACTTTTGTTGAAGCTAGCGTTGTAGGCGTCGGCTTTCATTGTCTCTGATTTATTTGGCTGCGACACATAACAAGTTAGTCCGATTTAACGTGTGTTAACAGTTTCTTTAATTATTTTTCAATAAACATTCGGTGTCAAAATTGACAAAGTCTGTTAACGTACCTAAATCTAGATAATTGTTGAAGTGTCCTGTATTTCGTGAACCATAACAATTAACATTAGACTGTCATCTTTGACGAACATATGAAGATGTTATGAAACATTATTTTTGGGTTCAATTTAACTTAAAATCTGACAGCCGGAATCTGATAAACACTATTTCTAAAATATCTAAAGCTGTTGATGATACAATTAAAAGTGTATTGCTGAGACCTTCAATTCCAACGGTTTCTGATACACAAATCATAAAAAGTGTTTAGAAACTTCCGTGAGAAATATCAAAATTTGAAGAAAAATATTAAGATTAGAAAGAATAATCCCACATCCAATATAAAATTGCAAAATGTTAGGTAATCCATGCAAAAAACATTTCTTTGTGTAAAAGCACTAAATATTATCGTGTATCAGAACAAGAACGTCACTTTTTCAAAGACCAAAGAGAGATGAGGTGATGGCAATAAGATCAATAGATATAAAAACTACAAAAAATGTGTAGCAAGACTGGAAAAGGAAATATCAAGGAAAAAAGTTAATTGTAAACAAAAAAATTATTTTTTGATTGAATGATCGTCAAGTGTAAAAATTAGTTCGGAAGGAAATAGTTCAATCGGTTGTTTTTCTAATCCTGAAACTGAAGTATTAGACGGAACTGCAAATATTATTGCAAATGGCACCTTAGAAGATATGGGTATTTCTGATGATAATAAAGAAAAGGTATTTGAAAGAAGGACTTGAAGACGACAAAGAGAAAAGAAAAGGAAGAATTTTAAAGAACGGGAAAGACGAAATGAGTTAATTTTAGAATGTTAGTATTTTGATGGCAGAAAGGGTAACTCTATGATAACTGAAGCAGAGGGAAAAAAGTATAACTAAGAATCATTAAAGACGAACACCTGGTCTTAGTTCAAAAACCAAGATAAAAATATATTGGTCATATTTCATTGACATATTCTTCTTATATCATCTTATCATCTTCTTCTTCTTCGCCACTCCAATTTTGGTGTATTTTCAAAATAATAATACAGACATTTCAAGTTTGAAAGTTATTGGGTGAAACAGAAATGCCTTTAATGCAGGATGCAAATCTGAAGTTGTTAAAACATCGGAAGCAATACCCTAAAAACTTTATAATGGATAATTTGATTATTACATACAAATGAACTTTATTCTTAGATACTTATTTCAACATCTTGCTCGAAAAACTACGGGTACAAAAGGATTTTCTGGACCAGTAGGAAAACGACTTGAAAAAATGCGAACATATTGAAATTATAGATTATAAAAACATTGATCCTATCTTGACAGACTGATCGGATGAAGAACTTAAAAAAAGTACAATCAGGGGATACACCTGAATTTTAGATTTTCTTTGTCATACTCAAACAGTGGAAACGTGTGTCAAAATTCTCCCGCGAGCTGCGTCAACAGTCTTTAAATATTAAGCAAAAGATGGCTTAATCTTGGGAAAGTTGAATTCCCACAATGTAATGACAAAATTTGCCTCAAAAGATTGAAGGTTGAAGATGAAAGGTTGAATATCCAATTGAATTAATCCATAACAAAGGGAGGTAAGGAGGGTGGAAGTCGATATTTAACCACCTCCTCGTGGTGACTTCTGGATAGTATTTGCTAAATAAAAGTAGATATGAGCTAACAGCTACGTTGTTTATTTTAAGTTACTTCATACTGAAATTTCAAAACTTTGACCTCCTTGAGGAACCGGAAAACAACTTAATTTAAAAAAACCTTTTCAGCCAAAAGTTTAGACATCCAAAAAGGAAAAAAGTTTTCACTATTACACATTAAAACAAAAAAGTTTTTTTTACCCTATATATACATATACACACACACATATATATATATATCAAGCAGGACGGCCGTTCTGCCAAGCCAAGCTGAAAAAAAAATGCTAACCCCGCCAAACAAACAAACGCCAAGAATAACGGCAAGACACCGTAACTGCTTATTATACTGCAGACAACTTCTCCATGTTAAATGGACGAAATATGCCAGCGTAAAATTTCCCATATCAAAAGAAGCAATCATCGCAGAAAAATAAAACCAACACCAGAAGGACCTAATAAAGAAGATCTTCAATTTGAGATCAAATGCATCCTCATAAATTAATTATAAACAGAGATATAGATTTTTTAAAATAACGTCGAGATACTGAAAATGACAGATTTATTTTCTTCGTCACAACTTATGTTTAAATCGAGGTAGAGACTTAAATAATGGACAGAAAAACGTAAGGATTGAATTTTTGGATAGATATTTACTCAATCTACGTGCTTTTATAAAATTCAGCTTTAAAAACATTAATTTTCTATACATAATTAGCGAAAAACTGTAAATTAGTTCTAAAGTTTACAAATTATGCCAAATAGCGATAAACCCGCCAAAATATTTTAGACATCTTATACTTTTCTTTTATATTATCCTTTTGCATTGATTTCATCGAAGATAACTATGGCTGAGATTCAGATAGATTTTTCGCTGTTAGCGAAATGAGTTTGACAAATCAGAAGCCTGCATGTTTGAGAATATTTGCTGTTTCTGGATCCCGGCCTATGTCATGAAAGTTTTGAGTCATTGTTTTAGTGCCGTGGATGAAGTTTGTAGAAATGTAGGCTAGGATCCAGATAGATTTTTCGCTGTTAGCGAAACGAGAATCACCAATCAATAGCCTGCATTTCTGCAAACAGCGAAAAGTTCACAAAAATGCAGGCTTCTGATTGATGAATCTCGTTTCTCTAACAGCCAAAAATCTATCTAGATATCACCCAATGGAGGATATTACAAATATGGGTTCGAGGCTGAAATAAGTCACGTGATACCGGTAATTTATCCAAAGAACTTCTAACTGATAAGAAGGGAAGTTACTACTACTTTGCCTCATATGAACCGTTTCATTGGCTAGCGGGGATTTACATTACACGTCTACGGAGCCTCCACTTCTTTACGATAGAAGTTTTTACCTTGACCACGTGATCAAAATGTAGATGGAATATCCTCCATTATGTTGAACACAATTTTGCATTTCCACATCCAGGAAGGTTATTGATTGTCATAACAACATTACATATTCGAAACTATTTAAGGCTCTGATTCTGAACTCCTTTGCTATACATTTCGATATTAAAGAAGTTGTTGTTTCTATAGTAACAGTACTTTTCTGTATTGCTTTCTCTAAAACACAAATATAGAAATTTAACAAAGAGCGCTCAGAATCAACACCATAACAGAGAGCCTTTATACATAAGATTGGTGATATATGCACAGGAAGCATGCTCATTTCAAGTTTTGCCGAAAGTATGGGAACAGCGTCTAGAATACATTGTGTGGAAATATGCTATCCAAACAACGCTAAAAATTTGTATCCCTTAAATGTGCGACGATACTGCTAAAATCCCAAGTATCGATCACAGCGACATCTGCGGGATTTAGTATTACATTGTATAGACTAGCAATATCTTGCAGTTTGAGAAAATATCCTGCAGATGTCGCTGTGATCTGTATATTTCAGCAGCATCGTTGCACAGTTAAGGGATACAATATTTTAGCACTTTTTTAAGTATTACAGGGATAGCCAATTTCCACACTATATATTCTAGGTGCTATAGTACGGCAATCCACTTTCTTGAATAGAGGCTATTCTATCTACGTTATTTTCACGTGGTCAAGGCAAAAACGTCTAACGTAAAGAAGGGGAAGGTTCCGTCGACGTAATGTAAATTCCCGCTAGCCAATGAAACAGTTCACGGGAGAAAGCAGTTGTAGTTTCCTGTTTCCCTTCTCATCAGTTAGAAGTTCTTTATGTAAATTGCCGGTACCACGTGACTTTTTCAGCCTTGAACCCATATTTTGAATATCCTCCATTAGACGATACGCGCATGGACGAGCTTTATTAGACTAGGGAAAGAATTCAATATGCATTAGCCTGACGATAATGACACGCTCGCAAAAACCTTTAACGATTTGTTTTTATCACTTCTATCAATAAAAGTTTATTGGCCATATGTCGCTACTTCGTTATAGCGACACACTTGTTCCTAATTGGATCCCGGCCTTAATGTATCAAAATACGGAGTTTGCTTTCTGTACTATTCCTGAGCTCAGTTATAACGTCTAGAAATATAGGCCGAGATCCAGGTACATTTTTGCAAACAGTGAAAAGTTAGCAATAATTCTGGCTTCTGATTGGTCAATCTCGTTGTGATAACAAAGAAAAATCTACCTAGATCATGGTCATGGTGTGGAAACCGGCTATTCCAGTAATATTTTAAAAATTGCTAAAAATTGAATCCCATAAATATTGAAAAATACTGAATGACAAATGTCGATAGCAGCAACATTTTCCAGATCTTCTCTGAGCGAAACGTTTTCTCATTTGATGTATTTTGAAATAGTTACGTTGGAATTACCATGTGTCGCTGTGATCGACATTCATCGTTCAGCCTCGTTCAACATTTATGGGATACAATTTTTTAGCACCTTTTTAATAAGCCGATTTTTAAACTATATCTTCTAGATACTATAGCTACGTTATAGACCTAGATTACATGTTGTAGAAATCGACTATCCCAGCAATACCTAAAAAAGCGCGGAAATAGTGAATCCCTTAAATGTACAACGATATGAATTCCAAACAGTCATTTGCAGCGACATCTGCAGGATATTTTTTAAAGAAGAAAGAGACACGTGTAATGCACCGCTATAGTATCTAGAATACATAATGTGGAAATTTGCTAACCAAGTAGCGCTAAAAAGTTATATCCCTTAAATGTGCACTGATGCTGAAATCCAGAGAACTGATCGCAGCGACATCTGTGATATACTTCCAAAGTAAACATCGTATTATTACACTGTAAAAAATATCGTGACAAATTACCTCTGTTTTTAAAGGCTATCTATTTTCTGACCAATGAGAACGCTACATAAGTACATATGGAGCGTTCTCATTGGTCAAAAAATAGATAGCCTTTAAAGACAGAGGTAATTTTTCACGGTATTTTTAACGGTGTACAGCGGGCTTGACGCCAAGCAAACATGTCAGATAAATGTCAATAAAATGTAAAAAAAAAAAATAAAAATGCTACAGCATCTAGACCAAATTATAGCGCCTAGAATATATTGTATAGAAATTGGCTATCCCTGTAATACTTAAAAAAGTGCTAAAATATTGTATCCTTAAATGTGCAACGATGCTGCTGAAGTATACAGATCGCAGCGACATCTGCAGGATATTTTCTATAACTGCAAGATATTGCTAGTCTATACAATGTAATACTAAATCCCGCAGATTTCGCTGCAATCTACACTTGGGATTTTAGCAGTATCGTCGATCATTTATGGGATACAAATTTTTAGTGTTGTTTAATAAAATATTTCGACACTAGATATTCTAGACGCTGTTACCAAATCGTCATGAAGTTTTAGGAAATATCCTGCAGATATCGCTGTGATCGACTCATTGGATTTCAGCATCATTTGAAATTTAAGAGATCCAATATTTTAGCACTTTTTAAAGTATTACAGGGATAGCCGATTTCCACACTATATATTCTAGGCGCTGTAGCACCGCGGTAGCCTGTCTTTTTCGTTTACCTCGGAGTAGATATAGATGAAGTCTTTTGTAGCTGTTCCTAAACTGTGGCCAACAACATATAAGGCCAGTTCATAACGTCACACGGAGTTGATTATCTGTACACGGCAATGGTCACAAAAAAATCAGCGCGCAGCTTTGTACTAATCATCGTGTAAAGATGATCCAACTCTGAGGCTAACGAAAAAGACAGGCTACCGCGGTGGGTCCGATTCTTTATTTTTTACAGACCGCTGAAGTCACGTGATGCTCGAATGCACCAAAGAAGGTGCGTGAAAAGAGCATCACGTGAATTCAGCGGTTTGTAAAAAAAGAAGAATCGGACCCACCGCGGTAGCCTGTCTTTTTCGTTAGCCTCGATCCAACTCCGTGTGACTTTTAAACATCATGAACTTGCCTATTATGTCATTGGTCGCGCTAACACCCTCCCTCCTGCGTCCACCGTATATAGCGGCATCTTGTACTGGAGACTGCTAAAAGGGCTGCTATCGGTCAAAATCAAGAGAGAAAAGGGCAGAAGAGAGGGAAAGAACTCGTTTTTTTTGTAACTAGTTTTTCACACGGGAAGATTGACATGTCTGTTCTTCTCATTTCATAACTTCATGGTGGTGAAATAAGCCAAAGCCTCCTAAATATTTGAGAAAGTCTTGACTGGCGTCACGAAAACATCACACAAAGCAGGCAAAGCAAAGAAACAAAATCATTCATTGGCTCGTTCATATTCACGAGCCAATGAATGATTTTTCTTCTTTGTTTTTCCTGCTTTGTGTGACGTTTTCCTGACACGTGTCAAGGCTTTCTCCAATATTTAAAGGGTGTTGAATAGGCCGCGATCAAGATAGATTTTTCGCTATTATCGGTATGAGATTGATCAATCAGACGTCTGCATTTTTCCGAACTTTTTGATGTTTGCATTAAACACCGAAAAGCCTGCAAGGATGGAGGCTACTGATTGGTCAATGTAATTTTACTAACAGAGAAAAATTTATCTGGATCCCGGACATTAACTTTGGTTGGTTAAAACAATTTTGAATAAAATCAAATCAGGAAGCCAATGTTTGTTAACTTTTCTGGTTAGTTTAATTGAAATCTTCCTCGTCTATTATTGAAAACTGAGTTACCGTACTTTGGACAAAAAATTGAATATGAGTACACGACTTGTGTATATGTCACCACTCTAACAAAGTGTTGCCAGTTGGGCTACTTTTTTTAATTCAGATACTTGATTGGCATCACTTTTTTGAAATTGTAAAATGCGCCTTATTTAATGACATATTAATTAAGGCGAAAACAAAGAGAATTTTACCATTTATAATAAGTGCTGGCAATCAAGAAATCTGAATTAAAAAAAAGTAGCCCACTGGCAACACTGCTCTAACATATAAATGTTCTCTGTTATGACCATGATTCTAAGTGCAGTTGGTTAAATTTGAGTATCTGGGCATTAGAGAAAGCAATAGTGGCCCACCGTGGCTGAGTGGATACGACACCATGCCGCTAATCGCTTGAGTGCTTAGGTGGAAGCAGATTCGAATCCCGCCGTGATCCGCATGTGATATGATGTATGTGTTCAATAAATCAAACAAACAAACAAGCAAGCAATATGTCGCCCAGTGGCGTGGTCGGTAGCGACAGCTACTGCCACGGCTCGGGCCCGCGTTCGAATCCTCGGGTAAGACATGGATGTAATTGTGAATGTCCCATTGTAGTAATATAATATATGTAATGGAAAATAAAAATTGTTGTGACTTGTTGTTGTTTCTGTATAATAAGGATCATTCGAGGCGACAGCCATAGTAGCTATAGGCCCCAAAGCATTGCACTTCGGTGGACTTCAAATGTCAAAGCAAGCAATAGTGAAAGGTACAGTTGGCATGGAAACAACGACTTCTTTAATTCGTATAGAAAATTAATGAATAGTAGTAAATGACTCAAGTTTAAAATGTAGGCAAATGGTCAGGGAATATCAATGGCTCCCATCTAGTATTTCACAAAATTAATTTAATAGATTCACATGATGTATAACTTGATGCAACTCTTAGCTAATGAAAATTCTGCAACAAGACTTATGTAGGTAGATCTTTTGAATGAATAATTCAGAATTCTGAGAACAAAACGAAGTTCTTAAGGGCTCTTCCTCACACCCCCTTCAAAAAAGAAATACAATAGAAAGATATAAGTATTTGGATAGCTTAAATATATCTGTGATCTTTTGTCAGAGTTCAGAAAAAGAGTCTGGGCATAAAAAAAAAACAACAACTACAAAAAAACAAATTTGACGAACGATAAGACTATAGATTTCAGGCAATTTTTAACCGAAAAATATTTAATTCTAATGTATATGCGGCTTTAATAATAGACTATTAAAGATAATCAATTTAGGGGAAATTTTATAGTAAATTAATATCCTCACATTTATGCAAATAGCTATGGATAAACAGACTTGAGTAAAATTACATATTTATTCTTTCTTCTCTATAACACGATCTAAATGAAGATGAAGTTATATGTACAGTTTATATCTTTAAATTTTTAGATTTTTTTTATCAAAAATGTTCCTTTATTATGTCTAAAATTGCTAGATTTACAGATCTTCGATTCTTTAGATGACTGCGGTGTTTCATTCTCGGATTAACCGTAGGTATTTGTAAAGGTAAATTTATTTTGCAAAACCGCCAGCAAAAAAAAGTTAGAAAAAACAATTAACTGACAGACTAACTGTAAATATATATTTTATTTCGACTCTGTTTTTTACTAAATTTTCATCTTTCGTAGAAAATTTTAAGGAGATATAAATTGAGAAAGACTGATACTTTGAAAGAAGAAATTGACTTTCCTTACTTTTAAATTATTAATCACTATAAAAATTGAATGATAGGTAAACAAAATGTATAATATTGTGTTTGCTCCCTGCTTATAAAGGCTAAACAAGGACTAATTTTAATTTGAGCTAGTAGAATTATTTCAATTATGCATCATTTGTTTTAAAAAAAGAACTGATATCTACTAAAAAACAACTTTTCAAAAGTAAAAAAAAAAAAAAAAAGAAAAAAGGGGAAAGTTGTGGCTAAAAAATAGTGTGATATCAAATTTCCAAGCTTATATTACGGTACTTATTTAGCATTTTTTGATAAAAATTTACCATATGTAAGTCGAGTACCTAAGTATGCGTTGATAGAAAGCCTTTACTCCTTTACTAAATACATCATAACGTGTTTCTGAAAATTAAATTTTTTTTAAATTATGCATGATGGGCTTGGCGGCCATCTTTCCATATTTTACACAAATTTCTAAGCACAAGAAGCTCGTAACATATTTGCATTATTAAGAATTTCGAACTTCTAGTTTTAGCTACAGACAGATAAATTAAGAAAGTTTTTTATTTCGAAAAAACAAATTGATTTTTACTGCTTTAACTAATTAATTAACCCCACTCCGAAAAAAGAGAATCATAAGATGAAACCTGAAGTTACTTCAGCTTTATTTTTAGACGCAAATTTTTAGGCACTCATTTCCATAAATTAAAAGAATAAAATGTTTGCTTTGGTAACAATTTCGAACTTCCAATCTTAACAATGAACTTGTGTGCTTAGAAATTTGTGTAAAATATAGAAAGATGGCCGGCAAGCCCATCATGCATAATTAAAAAAAATTTAATTTTCAGAAACACGTTATGATGTATTTAGTAAAGGAGAAAAGGCTTTCTATCAACGCATTACTTAGGTACTCGACTTACATATGGTACATTTTTATCAAAAAATGTTTAATAAGTACCGTAATATAAGCTTGGAAATTTGATATCACACTATTTTTTAGCCACAACTTTCACCTTTTTTTTTTTTTTTTTTTTTTTTTTTTTACTTTTGAAAAGTTGTTTTTTAATAGATATATATATACACATATATATTGTGATATCGTACCTTCGCCACAAATTTTCGACGGGAGAAGCAACAGGCATTTCCGTGGAGGACAACAGTCTTTTGTGTAAAGTAGGGGTGCACAACCTTTTTGAGAGAAGGTCCACTTACAAAAACGTTTGGGTTGTCGAGGGCCAGACACCAGGATTTATTGGTTTTTCCATTTCATATTATTTGTTTTTATTCTGTTTTCATTTTTAACCTATTCACTTGATTATAATGGTTGTTTGGGCGCAGGGAAAAATAATTTTAGCTTTAGCTTATTTTTCTCAGAGAAAACAACCATATTTCTTATATCATTGAATTCTGTGCCCTTGATAACGTAATTCAATATATAAGCTTTTCCATTATTTGTCGGTGTCCACTTTCTTCTTTTTCCTTCCATAATAATTCTTATAATAAATTATTTGGCACTTTTTTTATACTTACAGACTTAATTCATAATATTACGGTTTTTGATGATGGTAGGTTATGTTTAATTAATGGTTATATATATATATATATATATATATATATATAAACGTAAAGCACAGTAATTACAACAAAAAACAAAATAAATTCATGTGAAATGCGCCAAACAGCTGCAGTAAAACACATAAATTAAATATAAAGCAGTATAAGATTATATTTAGCCTGAAACAGCGCACCCCCTCCCCCCCCCCCTCACAGAACAAGAACAACAAGAAAAATAACTATGTAAACATTAAAACTTTAACAAAAACTAGGAAAAGATAGGCTGCGGCCTCATCGGCAGTGGGTTATGTTTCAAAAGCAGCCGAGCATTCGATAAAATATACATTAGTGGCAGTGGGTTTCGGCCAGAACAGTGATAGCAAAATCAAATGTTAAAACATTCGATGGCTATTATCACATGCTCCCCCACCGGACCCTACGCCAACAATATCAAATGAATGCCTCACCTGGAACACAGTAAAAGATGCTAAAAATATGTTCGTTGAAAAAAAACCACACTCAACCAACATAGCCACATTGCCACAACCCAAATATAAAACATAAAACAAACTAAACAGAGCAGAATCCAACATCCAATCAACCAATCCTAATTCTTTCCAGGTCTGTTGCCAATCGACGCAGCACATCATCATAAAACCGTCCTTGAAAAGGCTTTAGGAAATATGAGTCATTCACTGACGTCGAAAAGCAATCGATCAGTAATGAAGAAAATCTGAAAAATCTGAGTATTTTTTTTATAAAAATTAAAGGTATATTGTTTTTGTAATATAGATTACTTTTAAAATTAAACAATTCCTTCTTAAACAGATGTTTATCTGTACAAATTCTAAAAAATCGAAATATTTGACTAATAATTATATTAATATAAATGCGTTTGTAAATATTGGAGGACCAGTGAACAAGTTGATTAACCTGAAATTGAAAACTATTACGTTTATTGTAAATTGAAATATGTACTTTGTTACTTTCTAAAATTATTTTTAAATCAAGGTAATCAGCCTCCAAACCATTATTGTTAGTTTTCTTTAGTGTCAGGAAATCAGGATAAATTTCTTGAGAAATTTCATTAAAATCATTATTGAAGTTTAAGACGATCAAGTCGTCTATGTATCTGTAAGCCAGGAACTGGAGATCAGCTTTATTAATACTGTACTGAAACTCATAAAAAAATAAAAAATAAGTTAGCAGCTGTGGATGAGTAACTAGTACCCATACCAATTCCACTGATCTGTAAGTATACTTTAGAACCTGTATAAACGTAATTGTTGTAAAGGCAAAAACGACATAATTTATTAAACAAGTTAGAGTTGAGATCTGTAACATCTAAAACCAGTTCCGCTGTCTTTAAAAGTGCCTCCTTTAAACTATTAATAGGAATGGTAGTGAATAAATTTTCAAAATCATATGTTTGGATAGAATTAATACTATTGCTTTTTAATTTTTCAGCAATTTCGAAGCTCTTAGAAATAATCCAGAAACAATTACTATCTTTATACTTATATTTTAACATGTTCAAAACTTTTTTAAGTAAATCCTCAAATTTCCTATTAAAATTATTACCTATACTGTTGACATTGCTGCAAATAAATCTATATTTTGTAGGAACTTTATGAAATTTAGGGGTCAGAAAAAGAAATGGAAATGATAGATTTTTACTACGAGGGAAAGAAATTTTTGTTTGCTTCGAAAAAGCCAAATGCTTATTAATAAGTGTCTGCACGGAAGATTTACATACTTTGTAAGTTATACTATTATTTAACTCTGCATTGAGCATTTCAATATAAAATTTTTTTCATATGACTGCAAAATTTCCAGCTGCTTTATCTACTTGACAGAAAACAAACATCCGCTTCAAATTGGTTATTTCATTTCTGATATCCATACTAAAATTATGATAAGTATAAGAAGAATTATTAAGGAAACTACCCTGAAACGATTTAAAATCGCTTAAAATATGTAGCTTCCAAAATGTAAAGAGGGGGATTGGTGTATTGTATCTGTAACTTAAATTTAAAATAAAAGCATTCAAATCAGCTTTAAAAGTATTAAAACTTTTAACTGGATTCAATTTTTTGTTAATACGGAATTTGGTTCCGAAATTCAATAGATAACGTAGATTATCATTTTTGATAATGTTCAGATCTCCTGTTACGATATGTTGTCCGGTATCGTTTAAAAACGTTGAATTTTTATAATCTTCGCATTTACATTCCAAATCCAGGTATGATTCAAGTTCTTGAGAAACTTCAGGAACTGGTTCAGGCTAAATATAATCTTATACTGCTTTATATATATATATATATATATATATATATATATATATATATATATATATATATATATAAATACACACACACATATATATATATATATACATATACACACACATATATATATATACATATCAAGTAGGACGGTCGTTCTGCCAAGCCAAGCTGAAAAAAATGAAATCCTCGCCAAACAAACAAACGCCAAGAATAACGGCAAGACACCGTAACTGCTTATTATACTGCAGACAACATCTCCATGTTAAATGGACGAAATATGCTAGCGTAAAATTTCCCATATCAAAAGAAGCAATCATCGCACCAACACCAGAAGGATCTAATAAAGAAGGTCTTCAATTTGAGATCAAATGCATCCTCATAAATTAATTATAAACAGAGATATAGATTTTTTAAAATAACGTCGAGATACTGAAAATGACAGATTTATTTTCTTCGTCACAACTTATGTTTAAATCGAGGTAGAGACTTAAATAATGGGCAGAAAAAAGTAAGGATTGAATTTTTGGATAGATATTTACTCAATCTACGTGCTTTTATAAAATTCAGCTTTAAAAACATTAATTTTCTATACATAATTAGCGAAAAACTGTTAATTAGTTCTAAAGTTTACAAATTATGCGAAATAGCGATAAACCCGCCAAAATATTTTAGAAATCTTACACTTTTCTTTTATATTATCCTTTTGCATTGATTTCATCGAAGATAACTATGGCTGAGTTTCAGATAGATTTTTCGCTGTTAGCGAAATGAGTTTGACCAATCAGAAGCCTGCATGTTTGAGAATATTTGCTGTTTCTGGATCCCGGCCTATGTCATGAAAGTTTTGAGTCATTTTTTTAGTGCCGTGGATGAAGTGCAATGTTTGTAGAAATGTAGGCTAGGATCCAGATAGATTTTTCGCTGTTAGCGAAACGAGAATCACCAATCAATAGCCTGCATTTCTGCAAACAGCGAAAAGTTCACAAAAATTCAGGCTTCTGATTGATGAATCTCGTTTCTCTAACAGCCAAACATCTATCTAGATTGCGCCCAATGGAGGATATTCCAAATATGGGTTCGAGGCTGAAAAAAGTCACGTCATACCGGTAATTTATCCAAGGAACTTCTAACTGATACGAAGGGAAGATACTACTACTTTGCCTCATGAACCGTTTCATTGGCTAGCGGGGATTTACATTACACGTCTACGGAGCCTTCCCTTCTTTGCGATAGAAGTTTTTACCTTGACCACGTGATCACAATGTAGATGGAATATCCTCCATTATGTTGAACACAATTTTGCATTTCCACATCCAGGAAGGGTATTGATTGTCATAACAACAATACATATTCGAAACTATTTAAGGCACTGATTCTGAACTCCTTTGCTATACATTTAGATATTAAAGAAGTTGTTGTTTCCATAGTAACAGTACTTTTCTGTATTGCTTTCTCTAAAACACAAATATAGAAATTTAACAAAGAGCGCTCAGAATCAACACCATAACAGAGAGCCTTTATACATAAGAGTGGTGATATATGCACAGGAGGCATGCTCATTTCAAGTTTTTGCCGAAAGTATGGCTACAGCGTCTGGAATACTTTGTGTGGAAATATGCTATCCAAACAAAGCTAAAAATTTGTATCCCTTAAATGTGCGACGATACTGCTAAAATCCCAAGTATCGATCACAGCGACATCTGCGGGATTTAGTATTACATTGTATAGACTAGCAATATCTTGCAGTTTGAGAAAATATCCTGCAGATGTCGCTGTGATCTGTATATTTTAGCAGCATCGTTGCACAGTTAAGGGATACAATATTTTAGCACTTTTTTAAGTATTACAGCGATAGCCAATTTCCACACTATATATTCTGTATCTATTCAACCGTTTTTACTTGTCACTTATGGCTAATATGGGTTTAAAACTTTACGTAAACTTATATTGATTTAATAGCTTTCCTTTTTACATTTTAATGCTTATAGAACTTCTTTATTTTAAAAGCAATACCTTCATCACATGGAATATAATGTTAATTGTTTCCTATAACGTAAATTAATTTAAAAGAACTGACATTAAATTTAAAGTGTTTCATAGATGGCGTTAGCCGTTCCGTAGTTGACTATTCTCGGATCTACCCTTTTTGTAAATTGGAATCGTCCAGTTCAAAGGTATAAATTCCGTTTCCCTAATCAATTGCGGCGCTCTCTCTTTTCTGTTCATTTCTTTAAAGTTATCATTATGATTTTAATATGTTTGAGTTTAAGTTACAGTAAGATATTTAGTTTGAGTTTTACGATGTTTTTAGAAAACGGTTTTAGCTATGATTTAAATTTAAGCTGTTTTGAAAAGCTCCAGGTGTATTGAAGTTAATCCGGTTTTAACCAAAGTTATTTTTAATGATTCACTTAGCTATTTTAAACAAAGTTGGCTCTGAATATTTTTCAACTTAAATCTGTATTTTTATAAAGTAATTGAATGAAATATAATTCAAATAAAGAACTGTCGTCAACAATATCTGACTTTTCTATGGATTCAACATACAGTTTTGTAACAGGTATCTTCCACAGCACATTTACAGTTCCTCTGCTGATAGCAGTATAAGTGTATATCAGACCTGTATTGATACAGGATAAGAGAAGAGGTTATGGGCAACCAATGCCATACCTGGATAATAGAAGCGTGTTGAATTTCAATAAGAAGAGTCATAAATTTTAGCCCCATTTCAAAGACCCCATTTCAATGTTTGTTAAGAAGGGGGGCTGATATTTTTTTGAAGATGGTGAGTATGCAAGTACAGATCGATAAGCTTGGAACTTTAAAATACTCAACTTGGCAAATGGATATGAAATACCTTCTGTTGGAGAAGAACGCATGGGATATTGTCGCTGGAATTGAGAAGGAACCTGAAATTGATGCCGATAAGGGAATTACAGCAAAGGATGTGAAAGATTTTCATACTAGGAAAAGGATTGCTTTATCCACAATCTATTTAAATATGGGAAGGGACTTTAGAAAAATCATAGGGAACAAAGATAATCCCAAAGATGTATGGGATGTATGAAAGAAACATTTCGAGCCTGATAATAGATCACGGCATATGTTCCTGTTTTCCGAGTTCATGTCCTGTAAAGTAAAGCCAGATGAAAAGATAGATTTATTTGCTGCCAGGTTAAATAGAATTGCCGATCAACTGAACGACCTTGGTCATCCTGTTGAAGAGGTGTATAAATCATTTCAACTCCTGCGTCATCTCCCAAGCCATTTCGACAGCATAGTGCAAGTTATATTACGTTGTAAGGAGGAAAAGTTTATTTTCAACGATATTCTAATGGAATTAATCGCCGAAGAATCAAGATTAGCCCTGCGAGATTTAGACAAACGTAAAGAACTTTTCGTTGAGACTCAACATATACAGAAAAGTAGCTTTCGATGCTTTCGATGTGGGTGCACAAACCATCTACAGAGGGATTGTCGACAACGCCGAAGATACTCTAGAAGTTATAATGGTCGTGTTCCATCTGTTTCTAGTGTGTCTGATGCCTCCGAATCCAGTTCCGAACGTGCCCAGTCTCTAGTTAAGAGAAACAGGAATCGCAGAGGCAAAGCGAAGGAATCATCATCAAACTCTAACAGCGTTAAACAAAAAGGTAAAAACAATCCTTTCTTGTTTTATATTCAGGCAAATTTGAGTGGTAGTGAAAGCGAAAATAGCTGGTTATTTGATACCGCAGCTTCACACCATTTTTGCCGTGATAAGAGTTTTTTTTATAAATTTAAGCCTTTAAAAGATGAAAAAATGTTTGTTGCTGTAAATGGTGTTACTTTTCCGATAGAAGGAAAGGGAAATGTAAAGTTAAAGTTTGGCCAAAGGCTGTTTTTCTTTTCTGATGTAATGTATTCCCCTAAACTAAGGAAAAATCTTATTTCAAGTCCAAAATTGGATGTAAAAGGTGTAAAATTTGCTGGTGAAGGCGGTAAGGTGGAGGTGTCTAAAGATGGTCAATATTTATTTACTGCTTTTCTTAGGGATGGTACTTATCATTTGTATCCTAAAATTCCAAGTTTAGTTCCTAAAAAGGTTAAATTTGAAACGTCCCATCTATCTAAAGATGATTTCAGAATTTGGCATCGCAGATTCGCGCATGTAAGTCCAGATTTGATAGAAAATACGGCCAAAAATGAAAGTGTTAGAGGTATTCCCCGGGTTAAATCAGGAAAATTTTTTTGCGAAATATGTAAACTTAGTAAACATAGACGTACGTCATTTAAATGAATTAATAGGATTAGATCTGAACGTCCCCTCGAGTTGTTGTTTATGGATGTCTGGGGGCCTGTAAGAGAGAAAGGAAGAAACGGAGAGAGATATTTTCTCTCAATTATTGACGATTTTTCGCGTAAGGCCAGTTTTTCCCATAAAGGAAAAATCCGAAGTGTTTGGAATTGTTCGCAATCATGTGATCCGGGCGGAGAGATTTCTCGAACGTAAAGTACATTCGATCAGATAATGGCGGGGAGTTTAAAAATGATAATTTTAGGATTTTCTGTGAAGGGAGAGGCATTAAACACGAATTTACGGACGTGTACGCCCCTGAACAGAATGGGACTGTTGAGAGATACAATCAAACGATTGCTAACGGCATCAGATCAATTTTAAGTGAGTGGTTTAAAACGAAGTTTCTGGCCGGAGGCAGCGTTGTATTGTATGTATAATTGGAATCTCATTTGTCACAAATCTTAGTCGAAGACTCCTTTCGAACTTTATAGTGGCTTTAAACCATCCGTTAGACACTTAAAACCCTTTGGAGCTATAGCATATATAGGTGTTCCCAAGCAACTTAGGTCGAAACTTGATGCAAAAGCAAAAAGGGGGGTAATGGTTGGTTACGCCTTTAGTACTAAAGGTTACCGGGTTTGGCTACCTGAAGAAAACAAAATTATTGAAACCATTAATGTTTCTTTCAATGAGGAACTCCCAGATAGTGTCCGGCGCAGTGGAGTCGTGATGGGTTCAAAAGAAATAGGATCTCTTATTTTTGATAAGGAATCTGATGAAGAGTTTGAAGGTGAGGTTGAAAATAATGATACCCCAAATATAAATTATTTCCCTTCGTATAAACCTCCAGATTTATCCTTTTCAGAGGAGATTTCCACAGAGGAAATAAAATCAAGTAAAGATGTTTTGAGGGGGGGTTCCACTCTCTTATACTGTTTGGTTAAGAAAAGTTGCCCCGAGTGCTTATGGTAATCGTAACTACATTTACTATTACGAACAGGGAAAATCTGAAAGGTTGAGATCCTTAAACGATGTAGAAAAGTATTGTAAAAAGCATCATCTTAAATTTGAACCTCATATTTTCTGTTTTAAAGGATCAAATAAATTTAAAGGAGTGGTTTCAAGTCAAGAGGATAGTTCTTGTTCAAATACGGAGACTTCGGATATTAATAAAGTTATATGACTAGATGACATCAAAATACCAACTACCTATAAACAAGTTTTAAAATCCCCACAAAGGAAATTTTGGGAACATGCCATGAGAGAAGAATTGAAAACTATGAGAGAAAGGGGAGTTTGGAAACTAGTTAAGTTACCAAGCGATGCTAAACCCTTAGGTTGTAGGTGGGTTTTCACATTAAAAAAGGATGACAAGGGCAAATTTGTAAGGTATAAGGCCCGCCTAGTGGCACAAGGTTTCAAACAAATAAAGGGGGAAACCTATGATGAAACTTTTTCACCGGTTGTTAATTTTGCCATTATTAGATTTTTCTTTTCCCTTTTAGTCTCCTGTAAAAAATGGACACACCTACAATGCGACGTAAAATGTGCTTATTTATATGCACCTTTGGCCGAAACAATATATATGTCCCAACCTCCAGGATTTGTGGAAAACGAAAATTTAGTATGTAAATTAGAAAATACTTTATATGGTTTACATCAGTCTGGTAGAATGTGGTATTTTGAAATAAATAAAATTTTGCATGATATAGGGTTTGTTAAGTTTGAATGGTGCAATTGCGTGTATAGTTTTGATGATAACATTATCCTGCTTCTTTATGTAGACGACATAGTAATTTTCGGTAAAAATGAAAGAGTGGTGGAAAGGTTGTTAAACTTTTGACTGGTTATTTTGATCTTAAGATACTAGGTAAAACCAGAAAGCTATTGGGTGTAGAATTCGAGGAGGGTAATGACTATCTAGCAATACATCAAATTCCATATATTGATGAGATTTGTCAAAAATTTAAAAAGTTTAAGTTCCCTATCACTTCACTCCCAATAAGCAATGGTGTAGTTTATTCAAAAACCCAATCCCCTCAATCCGATAACGAAATATTTGAAATGTCTAAAATTCCATACAGAAGTGTTTTAGGATGTTTGTCGTTCCTATCTAATAGAACCAGGCCCGATATTGCTTATTCAGTAAATATATTTAGCCAATTTCAAAATAACCCTGGATTAGTACATTGGCATGGACTATTAAAGCTTTTGGGATATGTTTGTTTTACTAAATCTTTAAAATTGAATTTGAATTGTAAAAATGTACATGTAATTGCATATTCAGACGCCAATTTTGCCACAAACAGGCATGACAGAACTTCAATGGGAGGTCAGTTATTACTTTTAGATAAATCACCAATAATGTGGAGGTCCTTTAAGGAAAAATGTATAAGTTTATCGACCATGGAATCGGAATTTATTGCGATGACAGAAGCTGCAAGAGAGCTCTTATGGTTCGATAGAATAATGGACGAATGCATTGGTCGAAGGATAATTTGTGATAGAAAGGCAAAATCTTTATTATTGGTTGATAATCAGGCCACAATAGGTTTTGTCAAATCCCCCATTGAAAACCACAGAACGAAGCACATAGATGTAAAGTTATTTTTTATTAGAGATTTGGTATATAAAAATATTTTTGAAGTAAAGTATGTTAAAAGAAAAGAAAATTACGCGGACATCTTCACCAAGCCCCTTAGTAAATTTGAATTATCAGGGTTTAAATTAAACGTTTTCTTGGATTGTTAAATTTTGTTAAATACCCCTCATTGCATTAAAGTGTATTTATACAATATTTATTGTACTAGATAGTCCAGCTTCTGCATAAAAGATGTATTTTAAAGTTTGACTATATAAGGTTATGTATAAGATAATTTTTTTGTGTAAAAATTGAATTTAGTTTAGCCTTGTGAACCAATTTAAAATCCCGCCGGAATGCAATAAGTAGGCCTTTGCCCTTCCATTCTCCGGGGCTCGAGCGGCCTTTCGTAACGTCTCGTGAAAGGTGAAAATGTAATCCGGCCAGAGAGTCTACAGGGGATAGTGTCGGACGAAGGTGTAACTGTTGCAGGAAGGCCCCATTTGTGGGCATGTTAAAGTTTAATTCAGTAAGTCCTTCATTTTAATATTGGAAATGCCACTTTAGTATCCCGGTTCACTTGGTGAAACTTAAATATAAGAGTTTAATTATACATGAAGTCGACTTCATTACGTTAACATTGTTGTAAGTTTATTGAGATTAACCATGAACTTTAAGATCTAGTTTATGATTTTTTGAGCTAAATTTGAAATGAAAGTTTAATCTTGTTTCAGTTATTGAAATAGAAATCTGAATGCGTAATTTGAATTATTGACATGTAAAAAATCTGCATTTATCATATACAGTGGAAATATGAAATTAGGAGTTAAACATTTATAGAGTATATTATGTGTTAAGAAAGAGAATGGAATCATGGGTCCATGTATGATGAAGGATGAAAGATGATGGATGAATGTGATAATTAATAAAGTTTTGAATTTGTATAATTTTTCAGAAATTTATATTGAAATATATTGATTGAAAATGTATTGAAACTATATTGAAACTGTTTTAAAATGAAGTCACGTTAGATGTTTGTATTAAAACGATTTGCTTTTCAGAAAGATTTGAATTTATCTAGTAATGTATTAGGAATATTAATTGAAGCTGATGGACTATTGAAGTTTAAACCAGAGATAAATTTTAGATACTGTGGTTGGAAATATTTCATATTAGATGCATGAGGGTAATTTGTTTCTTGTTATATAGTGTTATAAATCTTGTCAATGTTTATAATGTTTAGTAATTGTATGTTACTGTTTAAAAGGCGACAAGTTATATTTGGATAAAAATGTTGGATTTTATGAGAAGATTGAAGATGTAATGGTAAAAGTTCAGATTGAATTTTTGTTTGACCTTTGTAAATTCAGAGCGAATTTTGGAAATTCTAGGGATTTGTTAACTGTTTAAATTTTTCTTTCCCATGAGTGACAAGTGGGGGTCTTTGTTATCTATTCAACCGTTTTTACTTGTCACTTATGGCTAATATGGGTGTAAAACTTTACGTAAACTTATATTGATTTAATAGCTTTAGTTTTTACATTTTAATGCTTATAGAACTTCTTTATTTTAAAAGCAATACCTTCATCACCTGGAATATAATGTTAATTGTTTCCTATAACGTAAATTAATTTAAAAGAACTGACATTAAATTTAAAGTGTTTCATAGATGGCGTTAGCCGTTCCGTAGTTGGCTATTCTCGGATCTACCCTTTTTGTAAAATGGAATCGTCCAGTTCAAAGGTATAAATTGCGTTTCCCTAATCAATTGCGGCGCTCTCTCTTTTCTGTTCATTTCTTTAAAGTTATCATTATGATTTTAATATGTTTGAGTTTAAGTTACAGTAAGATATTTAGTTTGAGTTTTACGATGTTTTTAGAAAACGGTTTTAGCTATGATTTAAATTTAAGCTGTTTTGAAAAGCTCCAGGTGTATTGAAGTTAATCCGGTTTTAACCAAAGTTATTTTTAATGATTCACTTAGCTATTTTAAACAAAGTTGGCTCTGAATATTTTTCAACTTAAATCTGTATTTTTATAAAGTAATTGAATGAAATAGAATTCAAATAAAGAACTGTCGTCAACAATATCTGACTTTTCTATGGATTCAACATACAGTTTTGTAACAAGTATCTTCCACAGCACATTTACATTTCCTCTGCTGATAGCAGTATAAGTGTATAGCAGACCTGTATTGATACAGGCTAAGATATTCTAGGTGCTATAGTACGGCAATCCACTTTCTTGAATAGAGGCTATTCTATCTACGTTATGTTCACGTGGTCAAGGCAAAAACGTCTAACGTAAAGAAGGGGAGGCTCCGTCGACGTAATGTAAATTCCCGCTAGCCAATGAAACAGTTCACGGGAGAAAGCAGTAGTAGTTTCCTGTTTCTCCCTTCTCATCAGTTAGTTCTTTAGGTAAATTGCGGGTACCACGTGACTTTTTCAGCCTTGAATCCATATTTGGAATATCCTCCATTACACGATACGCGCATGGACGAGCTTTATTAGACTAGGGAAATAATTCAATATGCATTAGCCTGACGATAATGACACGCTCGCAAAGACCTTTAATGATTTGTTTTTATCACTTCTACCAATAAACCTTTATTGGCCATATGTCGCTACTTCGTTATGGCGACACACTTGTTCCTAATTGGATCCCGGCCTTAATGTATCAAAATACGGAGTTTGCTTTCTGTACTATTCCTGAGCTCAGTTATAACGTCTAGAAATATAGGCCGAGATCCAGTTACATTTTTGCAAACAGTGAAATGTTAGCAATAATTCTGGCTTCTAATTGGTCAGTCTCGTTGCGATAACAAAGAGAAATCTACCTTGGTCAGGGTGTGGAAACCGGCTATTCCAGTAATACTTTAAAAATTGCTAAAAATTGAATCCCATAAATATTGAAAAATACTGAATTACAAATGTCGATAGCAGCAACATTTTCTAGATCTTCTCTGAGCGAAACGTTTTCTCATTTGATGTCTTTTGAAACAGTTACGTTGGAATTACCATATGTCGCTGGGACCGCACCCAGCTTAGAGCAAACTTGCGGTCCCGGGGCGTTCTAGAAAGTTATTTTTGAGAGATTGGCTTTGACAAAATCCTAGAGTATATCAAAGCAACAACGTCTTTCAGCGCAGTTCTTGCGTTTTCGAGATACTTTCTATTATTCATTCACTGCATAACGTCCTTGACATTTGCTCTTTTTTGAGGATGGCTGACGCAAACAATGATTTGCAAAACGCCCTTCTCAGGGCGGTTAGTCCTCCTCCTCCTCCGGACCACCTCGACCTGGTGCGGCCCCGGCAGGCTAAGGAGGGAGGCCTGGCCAAGAGTCCGGAGGAGAAGCTGGGACCAGTAGAGGTAATCAGACACACGTCTACTCTTGAACGCAGCGGTGGCGAGTCGAGCCGGGTGGAGGCCAGTGAACGCCAAAACTCGAGTTCGGACGCCCCCAATCCCCCAATTGATGCTCCGTTTAAGGATAGGCATACGGATGCGGAGGTTAAAGTCGAAATCAACCCGAACTCTGCCCATATCTCCCTTGTGGAGATGGTGGAGCTTTCGGCTGTTTTCGCAGAGGATGCGCATTCGATAGGTGCGATATTCCTCAAGAAGCTCGAGCGGGACAAGAGCTTGAAGGTTGCGAAGAAAGATGAGTACGGCGAACACGTCTGTTCGCTAATGGACTTCGTGACCCGACAGCATTCTTGGCTCTGTCTCTTGCATGGGAAAGCCTCGCAGATGGGTGAACAGCCGGTAGTTTGCAGAGAGGTTGGAGTGGGGAACACACCCTACTCTTCGAAAAACCGCTCGCGACTATCCCTGGGAACTCGGAACGAGGTGGGACCAATCCTTGGCAATGATGTAGAGGGGTCGACGTTCCGTCGATCCCCTAAGTTGAAAAGTAAGGCGGTCCAGACGGAAGAGAGTGGCCCGGGAGGCGCCGGAGGGGAGAATGGTCCTTCCCTTGAGCGGAGAAATGAGGATTCGGATCCACCTGAAGAAGGAGGTATGAAACCACAAAATTCTGCTCGGGAAGTTGATAGTTCGAACCCGAGGGGCAGGGCTGCAGACCGGAAGGATGGACTGGCTGAAACGCATAAGTCAGGTTTAACGGAGAAGGCTGGCTCACGAGGCAAAGGCGACGATGGCGACTTATGTGATGTTGAGCTGCCTGAGGAAACTCAGAAAGTTCCACGCAAGAGGCGCCGACGTCGAAAGAGCAGAGCTCAGCAGTCACCGGGCGACCAGACCGACCTGCGAAAGTCAGCGAAGTCGAATGGGAACGGCTCGGGAGGCAACGAAGGCGGAGATCGTCTGACCGAGGTAGAAGTAGCCGCGCCAAAGCACTCGCGACGGACTCCCTTGGAGGACGGTCGAAACCGGAGGGGCAGGGCATGTTCCCAGGACACCAAGCAGACCAACGTACTAGCCAAGAAGTCTGAGGGTAGTCGGAAGAAGGAAGAGTCCCGGCTAGTGAAACCGGATACGAAGCCTACTGAAAACCGCCCTCAGCAGGGAAGTAGAGGGAACCCAAAGAAGGAAGAGTCTCGGCCAGTGAAACCGAGACAGAGGCCTACCGAGGGTAACCTTGAAACCCAATCAGAAGCGGCTGACCACGTGGAGAATCAGTCCTGGGCGAAGGTGGTCACTAAGAGTATGAGGAAGAGGCTGCGGAGGAAGGAGAAAATGGGACTCCCGAAAGACGGCCACGCGGCTGATAAGAAATCTCCGCATGATTCCGCACGGCAAGGGACAGGGAAAAACAAGGCCCAGTCCCCTCGGGGTAGCAGCGTCAAGCCAAAGGCAAGACCACCCCCGAAAGAGGAAATAGCCCTCATAGTTCGTCCGAAGGGGCAGGACGAACATGCCGTTGCCTCCTCCAATGATACATACCAGAAAGTAGTCAGTAAAGTCAACCCCATCTAGGCCAAAATAGCGATTCGGGGGACGCGGGACATCTCGGGAGGAGGTATTCTCTTCCTGGCCAATAGTTCTGCGGACCTGGAGAAGCTTGAGGGCGCCTTGGAGAAGGCTGAACTGACGAAGGACCTCCTCGTCATGAGACCGCGACGTCGAGCTCCAGAGATAGTGATCTTTGGAGTGGACTCGAGTCTGCCGACCACCGACATCACTACAGCGCTGCGAGAACAAAATGAGATCCTGAATGGATCCACTCTTGAGCTCCGAACTTCGTTCGTGGGCGAAAGAGGGCGCAACGTGGTGTTGGCGGTAGACGAGAGGACTTTCGACCGCATCGCAAATCTCCGACGTCTAAATGTGGGTTGGCGCCAAGTGGATTTCCGACCTAATATACGACCTTTGGTTTGTTATAAGTGTTGGAGGTACGGCCACACACAATCAGTGTGCCGCGGTACGCAAATTTGCGGAAACTGCGGCGCCTCTGACCACGCAATTCCGTGCACCGCCGACGCGTGTTGCCCTAATTGCAGTTCGAAAAACCGCCGGAGACCGGGAAGTAAATCATTACCTACCAATCACTCCGCAGGCTCGAAAGAGTGTCATATCCACAAGCTGGAGATAGAACGATTGAGGAAGAGCAATAATGGGGAGTAATCCACTGAAATTTGCACACCTCAATTGTCACCACGCGATCGTGGTGGCAAACCAGCTCTCACAGGACGTCTCGTCCGCTGGATATGACATCGTATCTCTGAACGAACCATACGTGAGCGAGGGTAAAATACTCGGAACTCCGCCGGGATACGCGCAGGTCAGCTCGGAGGGCAGCCGATTTCGTGCAGCCCTTTGGGTTAGCCGCCGTGTCTCGTTCTGCACGGTCAGACGGCACTCTGATGTGGTAGCCATCCGTTGCGATCTGTCTAACGAGAAGGTGTTGATAATAACATGCTATTGCGCACCCTCGGAAGACATCCAGATCGTACTCGACTCGCTGGACCAGCTGCTGAGTACTCATCCGAGTGACAATGTCATCTTGGTTGGGGACTTTAACGCAAAGTCCACGATTTGGGGGCAACGACCCACTGACGTCAGAGGGAGGTCCATGATCACCTTTGCCTCGAACGCGAATCTCGAAATCGTGAACGATCCGGACAGCATCTTGACCTTTAAAGGCCCTCAGGGCGAAGGTTGGGTCGACATTTTGTTGGCTCGGTTTTGCGCCTCACGCATTGAAGACTGGATGATGTCCGATATCGAAACACTCAGCGACCACCGACTCATGACGTGGGCCTATCAAGGCAGACCGGGCCCTCGCCTTCCCCGGAACGTCCACCGCAGGTGGAGACAAAGGGATTTGGTCTGGGACGAGTTCCTACACGATCTACGCACGGTAGATCTGGGTCGGTACAGCTTCGAAACCCCCGACGAAGGTGTCGAACACCTGATGTCGATCCTGGTGAGGCTGTGTCAAAGGCACAAAAAGCGCATACCTGCACAACGCAAGGGAGCGTGTTGGTGGACGGGTCAACTGTCCAGCCAAAGATCTCGTTTGCGCGCGCTGAGGCGGCTCTACCAGCGTACGCTGGAGCAGCCACAGAGGGAGAGACTTGATGCTCTCTACAAGCGAAAGCGGGCAGAGTATAAAAAGGCGATCCTGCACACCAAACGTGCATCGTTCCGACGATTCATTTCAGAGGGACTGGTCACGGATAAGCTAGGTTGCGCAGTTGAGGTGGTGCGAGGCAAGTGGAGAAGAGAGGCTCCGGTCTCTCTGATCCTTCCCACAGGGGAGGAAGTCTCCACCTGGGAGGAATCCCAGGACGAACTTGCAAGACACCACTTCCTGCAAGCCGATGAAGCTTCGCAGGTCGCGCACAACAGAACCGGCGAACCAGACTGGTTTACCATCGAAGAGCTGGAGCTTGCAGCGGAATCGCTGCCGCCTAATAAGGCACCTGGCCACGATGGTATCAGCCTCGAGATCGTCCGTAAGGTTCTCCAGTTCCATCCTCAATGGCTACTGGCACTTTATAACCACTGCTTGAGAGTATCTTGTTTCCCGCGGACTTGGAAAAGGGCAGTAGCGGTGTATTTTCCCAAACCGGGAAGTCCCGCAGCGACCCTGCATCCTACCGCCCGATCTGTCTATTGCCGACCCTCGGGAAGGTACTGGACAAGATGTGCGCAACGAGATTGGCTCTCCACCTTGAGACCAATAGACTGCTTGACGCCAGACAGTACGGTTTTCGTAAGAATATCAGTACGGTGGACGCGTTACGCAGAGTGCTGGACTACATAGCCGAATCAAAGGCCAGTGGAGAATTCACATGTCTGCTCACTTTTGATATCAAGAGTGCCTTCAACAGCGTTCGGCGAGCAGACATTCTCCGGTGCCTTGCGGATCTCGGCATCGAACCATACCTATTTGGGTTTATTGACGACTACCTATGGTACCGGTCAATCATTCTCTTCGTCGGGGAACACTACTTTAATGTCGGTGTTCCACAGGGATCATGTCTTGGTCCGATACTCTGGTTGGTTGTGATCAACATCTTGCTGGGACGGTCACATACAGACGAGGCGTGGCTGATTCAAGCTTTCGCCGATGACGTCTTTGTAGCGGCACGAAGCAGGGCGGTCTTCAGGTTCGCCGAAATCCTGGATCCGGTACTTACCAGGATCCATCAGTGGGCTTCGGAATTCAGCCTGGAGTTTAGCTACGCTAAGTGCAACTACACGGTGGTCCCTCCAAGGGGAAGGCTCAATTACGCTCCATCCAGGCCGATTCTCATGAACGGTCACAGGATCAAGTTCGAGCAGCGCCTGACTTACTTGGGGGTGACTATCGATATGCATCTAAGTTGGATGCCCCACCTAAACGTTGTTCAGGAAAGGGCGTTCAAGCTGCTGCATAAAATGGACCGTCTCACCGCAGCCAACTGGGGCATCAAGCCGCCTCTACGCAAGATGCTCTATCGCCTAGTTGCGGAGCCAATTATCTTGTATGCGGCTTCTATTTGGTACACCGGCAAAGTAGCAGAAGCAAACAGGTTGCTCAGCGTACAAAGGGGACTTCTCCTGTGCGTGACGAAGTGTTATAGCACGGTTTCGAATGATGCGTTGCACGTCTTGTCGGGGGTTCTACCCCTTGACTTGCGTGCAGAAATGGACAGGGACTTCACGGCCCTTGTCAGGTGGGGCAAGGGCATTGACGGTACAGGGCTCGACCCTGAGTCAGTCGATCTCTGGCGACCAACTTACCGACGAGAAGTCCTCGGTCGGATCCCATGGACCAGGGACCTCATTCCCAGGACGACGTGTTCTTACTACACGGACGGATCCAGGCAGCAAGACCGCACCGTAGGTTGCGCGTTTACTGCCGTGATCGACGGGCAAACAGTCAGTGAGGGTCAGTTCCGCCTCTCAGATGGTGCAGAAGTCTTCGCAGCCGAGGTCCAGGCGATCAAGGAGGCGATAATGGATGCCCATCACAGGGATCTCGGTGAGCTCGATATCTACTCAGATTCGAGATCGGCGCTTCAAGCCCTAAATAGTCTTGTGCCCAGGCACAGGTCTATTTCCGAGATCAGGGACTTGGTGAAGAGTAGTGGAATCGGTGTTCACATGCACTGGATCAAAGCCCATGTAGGACACGTCTACAATGAGCGCGCGGACGAGCTGGCTAAGGCCGCTACGACCCGTTCATCTGTGGACGTGGTAGTAAAAACCACCCGCCGCCAGGCCAAGAGAGAACTCTTGGCCCGTGCCGTCTCAAGATGGCAAAGCAAATGGGTGGCCTCGGGCAAAGGCGAAGTGACATACGAGCTTTTTCCGCGCGTCCGCCTACGGAGGCTGCACGGCGATTTCCACCTCAACCAAGTTCTCACGGGACATGGCACCTTTGGCGACCACCAGGCTCGCTTCTTCCAGAAGGATCCCACGTGTTTCTGTGGGATAGGGATAAGTGACAGGAGACACTGTCTCTACTCTTGTCCCCTATGGCGGTCCATCCGGGAGAGATTTTTCCCATGGAACCACCATACTCGAACACTTCTCGATCTGTGTCTAGATGGCTACTGTCGAAAGGGAGTGAAGGCCATCGTACATGATCTCCTCCTGCGGACATTGGATCGAGATCTTGGTCGCCAAAGGCACGGTCGTCGTACCAGAGCCCTTCGCGGTCAAGCGCCGCAGTCGAACGCAAATCAACCAGTCCGTCGTACGCGCGGTACTGGAGGTGGTGGTGCATGAAGTTCTCAGGTTCGGGACTCAGTCTCATGAACCTGCATTTAGTAGTGAATAATATGTCGTAGTGTATTTATGCCGTAGTGTATATATGTAGTAGTGTATTTATGTCGTAGTGTATATATGTGTAGGGCAATAAACATGTAGGTAAGGTACACGTGGACTGGGGGCCGGATACGTCCGACCCCGCAGCCCACCCCCTAGCGAGGGCGTGTCTATGCGCTCATGGAGAAACTTTCCGTGACTCTCCAGGGCTCGCGAGCGGCACCTACCCCCCTATTCGGTTGTCCCTCAAAAATGTCTTTGCCGTAGAATGGTATTTGATCTTGAGGGCCCTCCGTACATCAACTCCGGCTCGGTAACCTCGAACCGGTTCGTGGGCCCGACTCCTTTATAGGTGTTCGGTTCCTGCGGGCTATCGGGGCGTCCCGGGTCGGGAACCAAGAGAAGGAACCATTTGGCTCCTCTAGCTAAGTGGCGGGATCTGTCGCACGCGACCAATCATCCTCTTGGGAATAACCGGTGTGACGTGCGTTGGGCAGTGCACCGGCTTGACCGGAGTTTGCGTGTGGATCGGCCCTGACGGGCCACTCCTGGCGGCGACCTTCGGGACGCGCTGCGGGGTTTGGAACGGGGGTCTTTCCGCACGTGGACACATGGGCCTGCAAGGGCCTGGGACCGGAAGATGAACCCCTCATCTTACCATATGTCGCTGTGATCGACATTCATCGTTCAGCCTCGTTCAACATTTATGGGATAAAATTTTTAGCAACTTCTTAATAAGCCGATTTTTAAACTATATCTTCTAGATACTATAGCTCAGTTATAGACCTAGATTATATGTTGTAGAAATCGACTATCCCAGCAATACTTAAAAAAGCGCGGAAATAGTGAATCCCTTAAATGTACAACGATGTTGAGTCCCAAACAGTCATTTGCAGCGACATCTGCAGGATATTTTTTAAAGAAGAAAGAGACACGTGTAATGCACCGCTATAGCGTCTAGAATACATAATATGGAAATTTGCTATCCAAGCAGCGCTAAAAAGTTGTATCCCTTAAATGTGCACTGACGCCGAAATCCAGGGAGCTGATCGCAGCGACATCTGTGATATACTTTCAAAGTAAACATCGTATTATTACAGCGGGCTTGACGCCAAGCACACAGGTCAGATGTATGTTAATAAAATGTAAAAAAAAAAATACTACAGCGTCTAAACCAAATTATAGCTCCTAGAATATATAGTGTGGAAATTGGCTATCCCTGTAACACTTATAAAAGTGCTAAAATATTGTATCCTTAAATTTCAACGATGCTGCTGAAATATACAGATCCAGCGACATCTGCAGGATATTTTCTATAACTGCAAGATATTGCTAGTCTATACAATGTAATACAAAAATCCCGCAGATTTCGCTGCAATCTACACTTGGGATTTTAGCAGTATCGTCAATCATTTATGGGATACAAATTTTTAGCGTTGTTTAATAAAATATTTCCACACTAGGTATTCTAGACGCTGTTACCAAATCGTCATGAAGTTTTAGGAAATATCCTGCAGATATCGCTGTGATCGATTCATTGGATTTCAGCATCATTGGAAATTTAAGAGATCCAATATTTTAGCATTTTTTAAGTATTACTGGGATAGCCAATTTCCACACTATATATTCTAGGCGCTGTAGCACCGCGGTAGCCTGTCTTTTTCGTTTACCTCGGAGTAGATATAGATGAAGTCTTTTGTAGCTGTTCCTAAACTGTGGCCAACAACACATAAGGCCAGTTCATAACGTCACACGGAGTTGATTGTCTGTACACGGCAATGGACACAAAAAAATCGGCTCGCAGCTTTGTACTAATCATCGTGTAAAGATGATCCATCTCTGAGGCTAACGAAAAAGACAGGCTACCGCGTTGGGTCCGATTCTTCTTTTTATACAGACCGCTGGAGTCACGTGATGCTCGAATGCACCAAAGAAGGCGCGTGAAAAGAGCATCACGTGACTCCAGCGGTTTGTAAAAAAAGAAGAATCTGACCCACCGCGGTAGCCTGTCTTTTTCGTTAGCCTCGATCCAACTCCGTGTGACTTTTAAACATCATGAACTGGCCTATTATGTCATTGGTCGCGCTAACAACCTCCCTCATGCGTCCACCGTATATAGCGGCATCTTGTACTGGAGACTGCTAAATGGGCTGCTATCGGTCAAAATCAAGAGAGTAAAGGGCAGAAGAGAGGGAAAGAACTCGTTTTTTTTGGTAACTAGTTTTTCACACGGGAAGAGTAACATGTCTGTTCCCCTCCTTTCATAACTTCATGGTGGTGAAATAAGCCAAAGCCTCCTAAATATTTGAGAAATTCTTGACTCGCGTCACGAAAACATCACACAAAGCAGGCAAAGCAAACAAGAAAAATCATTCATTGGCTCGTTCATATTCACGACCCAATGAATGATTTTTCTTGTTTTGCCTGCTTTGTGTGACGTTTTCCTGACACGTGTCAAGGCTTTCTCCAATATTTAAAGGGCGTTGAATAGGCCGGGATCAAGATAGATTTTTCGCTATTAGCGGGGTGAGATTGATCAATCAGACGTCTGCATTTTTCCGAACTTTTTGATGTTTGCAGTAAACACCGAAAAGCCTGCAAGGATGGAGGCTACTGATTGGTCAATGTAATTTTACTAACAGAGAAAAATGTATCTGGATCCCGGACATTAACTTTGGTTGGTTAAAACAATTTTGAATAAAATCAAATCAGGAAGCCAATGTTTGTTAACTTTTCTGGTTAGTTTAATTGAAATCTTCTTCGTCTATTACTGAAAACTGAGTTACCGTACTTTGGACAAAAAATTGAATATGAGTACACGACTTGTGCATATGTCACCACTCTAACACAGTGATGCCAGATGGCCTACTTTTTATTAATTCAGATACTTGATTGGCACCACTTTTTTGAAATTGTAAAATGTGCCTTATTTAATGACATATTAATTAAGGCGAAAACAAAGGGAATTTTACCGTTTATAATAAGTGCTGGCAATCAAGAAATCTGAATTAAAACAAAGTAGCCCACTGGCAACACTGCTCTAACATACAAATGTTCTCTGTTATGACCATGATTCTAAGTGCAGTTGGTTAAATTTGAGTATCTGGGCATTAGAGAAAGCAATAGTGGCCCACCGTGGCTGAGTGGATAAGACACCATGCCGCTAATCGCTTGAGAGCGTAGGTGGAAGCAGATTCGAATCCCGCCGTGATCCGCATGTGATATGATGTATGTGTTCAATAAATCAAACAAACAAACAAACAAGCAAGCAATAGTGAAAGGTACAGTTGGCATGGAAACATAGACTTCTTTAATTCGTATAGAAAATTAATGAATAGTATTAAATGACTCAAGTTTTAAAATGTAGGCAAATGGTCTGGAAATATCAATGGCTCCCATCTAGTATTTCACAAAATTAATTTAATAGATTCACATGATGTATAACTTGATGCAATTCTTAGCTAATGAAAATTCTGCAACAAGACTTATGTAGGTAGATCTTTTGAATGAATAATTCAGAATTCTGAGAACAAAACGAAGTTGTTAAGGGATTTTCCTCACACCCCCCTCAAAAAAGGAAATACGATAGAAAGAAATAAGAATTTGGATAGCTTCAATATGTCTGGGATCTTTTGTCAAAGTTCAGAAAAAGAGTCTGGGCATAAAAAAAAAAAAAAAAAACAAATTTGACGAACGATAAGACTATAGATTTCAGGCAATTTTTAACCGAAAAATATTTAATTCTAATGTATATACGGTTTTAATAATAGACTAATACAGATAATCAGCCGTAGGTATTTGTAAAGGTAAATTTATTTTGCAAAACCGTCAGCAAAAAAAGTTAGAAAAAACAATTAACTGACAGACTAACTGTAAATATATATTTTATTTCGACTCTGTTTTTTACTAAATTTTCATCTTTCGTAGAAAATTTTAAAGAGATATAAATTGAGAAATACTGATACTTTGAAAGAAGAAATTGACTTTCCTTACTTTTAAATTATTAATCACCATAAAAAATGAATGATAGGTAAACAAAATGTATAATATTGTGTTTGCTCCCTGCTTATAAAGACTATACAAGGACTAATTTTAATTTGATCTAGTAGAATTATTTCAATTATATATCATTTGTTTTAAAAAAAGAACCGATATCTACTAAAAAACAATTTTTCAAAAGTAAAAAAAATCCAAGCAAAAAAAAAAAAAAAAAAAAAAAAAAGAAAAGAAAAAAAGGTGAAAGTTGTGGCTAAAAAATAGTGTGATATCAAATTTCCAAGCTTATATTACGGTACTTATTTAACATTTTTTGATAAAAATTCATCATATGTAAGTCGAGTACCTAAGTATGCGTTGATAGAAAGCCTTTTCTCCTTTACTAAATACATCATAATGTGTTTCTGAAAATTAAATTTTCTTTTAATTATGCATGATGGGCTTGGCGGCCATCTTTCCATATTTTACACAAATTTCTAAGCACTCAAGCTCGTAACATATTTGCATTATTAAGAATTTTGAATTTCTAGTTTTAGCTACAGACAGATAAATTAAGAAAGTTTTTTATTGTGAAAAAACAAATTGATTTTTACTGCTTTAACTAATTAATTAACCCCCCTCCGAAAAAAGAGAATCATAAGATGAAACCTGAAGTTACTTCAGCTTTATTTTTAGACACAAATTTTTAGGCACTCATTTCCATAAATTAAAAGAATAAAATGTTTGCTTTAGTAACAATTTCGAACTTGCAATCTTAACAATGAACTTGTGTGCTTAGAAATTTGTGTAAAATATGGAAAGATGGCCGCCAAAGCCCATCATGCATAATAAAAAAAAATTTAATTTTCAGAAACACGTTATGATGTATTTAGTAAAGGAGAAAAGCTTTCTATCAACGCATACTTAGGTACTCGACTTACATATGGTGAATTTTTATCAAAAAATGTTAAATAAGTACCGTAATATAAGCTTGGAAATTTGATATCACACTATTTTTTACCCACAACTTTCACCTTTTTTCTTTTCTTTTTTTTTTTTTTTTTTTGCTTGGCTTTTTTTTTACTTTTGAAAAGTTGTTTTTTAGTATATATATATATATTCACATATATATTGTGATATCGTACCTTCGCCACAAATTTTCGACGGGGGAAGCAACAGGCATTTCCGTGGAGGACAACAGTCTTTTTTGTAAAGTAGGGGTGCACAACCTTTTTGAGAGAAGGCCACTTACAAAAACGTTTGGGTTGTCGAGGTCCAGACACAGACAGAATTCTATATCGGGGAGGTTGGGGGGGGGGGGGAATTACCCTTTATTATTGAAGAATAATGATTTTTTGTACATAGTAAAATTAAACAAATAGAAATAAATAATTGTATGCAGGGCTTCTTCACAGCTGTATGAATAAACACACAACACTTTATGAAGACTAGTTGTTCCGTCTTGATAAATGGAAAAATATGACAAAATTCAGGACTTTTTTCCAAGAGCGATTGAAGAATTTCGCGATATTTTTGCCACCAAATAACGAAATTTGAAACTTTTTCCAACAATTGTCTAAATTCGTGATTTTTCTGGGTGACAAAATTCGCGATATTTTCTCGCGATAAATTGACGAAACTTGCGATTTTTCCGCAGCCGACCAACGAAATTTGAGATTTTTCCGCGCCTGATTGATGAAACTCGTGATTTTTTCTCGCGATAAACTGACAAAATTTGCGACTTTTCCGCCGCTGATCAACGAAATTTATAATTTTTCCGCCGCTGATCAACGAAATTTACAATTTTTCCGCGCTTTATCAACAAAATTCGCGATTTTTCTGTTCCCGATCTATGAAATTTAAGATTTTTCCTCACCGAATAGACAAGTTTCGCTATTTTTCCGCACTCGATCAACAAAATTCTAGATTTTTTTCGCACTCGATCAACTAAATTTGTCATTTCCCCCCACCCGACCAACGAAATTCGCAATTTTCCCACACCCGACCTACGAAATTCGCAATTTTTCCGCACCCGATAAAGAAATTCACGATTTTTAACTAACTTCGACGAAAATTCTAATTTTTCCCGCGGAAAAGTGACGAAATTTGCAATTATTTTCCGCGATGAACTGACAAAACTCGCTATTTTTCGGTAGATGATGAACCAAATTTGAGATTTTCCGCACATGATCGACAATGTTCGCGATTTTTCAGAACCCGATCAATGAAATTCGTGATTCTTAAGTAACTGACAAAATTTGTAATTTCTTCCTGCTTTAAACTGACGAATTTCGCGATTTTTTCTCGCAGTAAACTGACGAAACTCGCGATTTTCCGCACATGAATGACAAAAGTCGCGATTTCTCCGAACCTGATCAACGAAATTCGTGATTCTTAACTGACTGACGAAATTTGTAATTTTTTTCCGCGGAAAATTGACAAAATTTGCGATTTTTTCTCGTGATAAACTGACAAAACACGCGATTTTTCCGCAGCAGTTCAACGAAATTTGTAATTTTTCAGCATCTTATCGACAAAATTCGCGATTTTTTCGCACTCGATCAACGAAATACGCTATTTTTCCGCGCCCGATCAACGAAATTCGCAATTCTTAAACGATTACCGAAATTTGTACTTTTCCTGCGGCAGATTGATGAAATTCGTAATTTTTTTCGTGATATATTGACGAAACTCGCGATTTTTCTGCAGTCATTCAATGAAATTTGAGATTTTCTCGCATATGGTCGACAAAATGCGCGATTTTTCAAAACCCGATTAACGAAATTTGCAATTTTTCCAGCGACAAATTGACGAAATTCCCGATTTTTTACAGCGACATGCTGTCAAAAATTGCGATTTTTCCCAGTTATAAATTGACGAAGTTTGCGGGCCACGAGTTAACTCATCGCGGGCCACTTTTGTCCTGCGGGCCACAGGTTGTGCATCCCTAGTGTAAAGGCATGCAGGGGAAATACCAGGCATACTTCTGCCCTTGGGATCTGCTCAACAGGGTATTTCCACTTTTCCAAGAAATAGGGAGGGCTGGACAATGTGCTCGGGAGGCACTCGTCCCCAAAAGTGAAAGTAAAAAGGAGGCTCAGGCAGAAGCTAGTGTGGAGGATAGTAGACTGGGAGACACTGATGAAGTGAGGTTATTTTTTACCAACGGAAGAGATGCGAGTAAAAATCGTTTTACTCAGGTTGGTACATTGCAACATATGTTTTGCATTTTCATGTTTTTTGGTTTTTAGATTATTTTTGGTACACAGTGTCATTCATTTCTATTGATTATGTGTATGTTATGATTACGGTTTTTACTATTAAACCGAAACATGTCAACATATTTTAATTTTTATTTGTGACACCTATTTAAGTAAAATAAATGTATGTTTTTATTTATATGATAAGAAAGGGTGATGTAAAATTTATTTGAGTTTTTACGAAAACTTACTACGGTTTTTGACAAGAAATATGTATTATTTTTCAACGATCATCTCACAAGAGCTTAGTGAACCAAAAAGCTCTGGCCCACTACATCACAGTTTTAGTATTATAAATGGTGGCAGCTTACGGATTAATTAGGTCTAGCATAAATTAGACTGGACCCACGTTAACTTGATGTACAGAAGGAAACTGTGTTAGAAACAAGGACAGTCGGTGATGAAATCTTGTGTTTGACGAAAAAGATTTTCAAGTGTATGCGGTGAGGAACGGTGAAATCTGGAGGGTCGAATATGTTAGCTGGTATGTAACAAGGACTAAGGATCCAACGATATAGAAAATTTCTTCAGTAAACGTCCAGTGCAGTGGATAGAAGACTATTCATCGATCGCCCTTAGGAATCCATGGAGACAGCTTGTGTGTAAATTTCCCGGCGGAAATCAAGTTAGATCCGGAGATACGACAGTACCTGAAAAAAAAAGTGCAGGAAAGCCTTGGAGCAGTGTGGAGAAATGTCTACATTTGAAGGTAAGCCCTTTTATGAAATTTTCCAGAGAGGTCTGTTAGGATTTAATATTGTATATGTCTGTTCTTGGTAATTTGTATATGTTTAATAGATAAAAAGTCTAGGGTAGCTATTAATTTGGGATCGAAATTTTTAGTTAGAATTTTTATATTAAACGGGTTTCTTATGGTCTGTACGGTAATTCATTTGGTTTTGAAAATTTAATATTTATGTATTTCATAATTTACTTGAGGATAGTAAATTACGGTTGATTAATAAAAGAATATTAATCATTAAAATTAATCATAGTTGTGGATGTAACTTTTAGTTATAAAGTTGGGGCATATACAGCTTTTTTTTATTACAGCAATAAAGTTATTTGAAATTTTACGGGTATGCTGTAGGAAAAAGCGGGATTAGTTGTTTTTATATAAATTGTATTTATATAGTACTGTGTGTATCAAAATAATTTTGAGGATTTACTCAGTTTTAAAGGATATAACAAGTGCATGAAAATTTTCGGTAGGAAAATTGTATTATTGTTTTATGCATTGAAATATATCTAAAGGATAAAATCCTATTCCTTATTGTGTTATTTTGTTTTTTGTTTTTGGTGTTTTACAAATTGTATATATTTGTGTATTTTTGTGATTAGTATATTTTGGGGAAAAATCATGGAAGAATTTCTAGGGAAATATACTAAAAATATCTTGCTTTTGCTGGCAGAGGAATTTGAGACTAAAGTGTCGGCAACTGATAAGAAAAAAACTCAAATTAATTCAGGCTATTTTAGAAGCATCGGATTATAATGAGAGTTTTGCTAAATCAAATTTGGAATGTATTCTTAAAGACGATGCAGAACGTAAAGAAAACGAAGGACGTGAAAAAACAAGACAATTTGAGTTAGAAAAATTAAGAATTCAAAATTCTTTGGAAACTGTTAGTCTTTTGTCTAGTGATATGAATGTAGGTTTGCATAGGAATCCAAAAATTAATTTGAAAGAATTAGTTCCACGATTTGATTCTAAATTAATTGACATCACTCTTTTCTTTATGATCTTTGAAAAACAGGCGGAAAAAGCTAAAATTTCGCAAGAGGATATGGTTAGCCAATTAATTCCCTTATTGCCATCAGATATCGGGAAATTATAGTGAAACAACCAGCAGAATTAGGAGATGATTTTCAACATGCAAAAAAAGTTTTATTAAATCGTTTTCGATTGGGAACAGGTGCTTTAAAACAGAAGTTTGAAAATCATCAAAGAAAACCTGGAGCGTTATGGATAGACTTGGTATATGAATTAAGGGTTTATTTGGATAATTGGTTGGAATCATTAGAAATAAAGGATTTCGAGTCTTTAAAAGAACTCATGCTCACTGAGCAAGTAAAAAAACGCGTTCCTTTTGAAGTAAAAGAAAAATTTATGGATGAATGGGATGAAATGAAAGAGGCTTCGAAGCTTGCTGATAAATGTGACAAATATGAGAGTATTAGAAGTAGTTTCAGGAAATCAGAAAAAAAATCTTGGGGAAAAAAACCTTATTCAGAGATGCAAAGAAGCAATTTAAATCCGAAAATTAAGGGTGAAGTAAAAGCTAAATCGGAGTTAGAGAATAAAACGGAAAATTTTAAAAATGATAAACTTAAACAAGACCAGGCTTTTGAGAGGAAAAGGCAGATTAGGTGTTTTTTGTAATCAACCAGGGCACATAAAACCAGATTGTGCGGAATGGTTAAAAAAGAAAAATCAGTTCAATACAGTTAATCATTTAGGTAATGATGTTGATTTAGGGGATTGTTTTAAACCTTATCTAAAAAAAGCTCTAATAAATGGGGTTGAAAGACACTATTTGAGGGACACGGGAGCAGGGATTGATCTATGCGATAGAAATTGGGTTAAAACAGAGGATTTTACTGGAGATATAACTTGGGTACGTCAACCTCTTGATAATGAATGTAAATGTTTACCATTAGAATGGGTGACTATAAAAGGGGATTTTGGTTGCATCATCACTAAGGCGGCGATTAAACCATCGGAGTCGGAGCAAGGTTACTATCTCTTAGGTAATAAAACTGCGGAGCTTATTGAGCAAAATAAAGGAAATGGTGTTCCTATAAATATGGTAGTTACCCGTAGTAGGACGGATTCTTTAAAAAAAAGAATGGAGCAAAGGGATGCTGATAATGAAATGTCGTTTATTGAGCAGGCAAAGTTAGAAGAGCAACCAGGTAGGGTAGATAAAATTGGGGATTGCTCACAGAGCAAAGAAACGCAGGTAGTTCAAATGGATGAGAATAAACAGGATGAAAGTCAAATCGAAGATCTTATGTTATTACCGAAATGGGAGGTGAAAGATAATCTGGGATTGAATAAAATTACAGCGAAAGATTTCAGCTTAGCTCAGAAACAGTGCTTATCTTTAAAAACATTATGGGAAAAGGCGAATAATGTAGAAGAAAAGGAATTTAAAATAATGGGAAATAAATTAGTAAGAGTTTCACATTCAAATAGTGGGGATGAGAAATTACAATTATGTTTGCCATTAGAATTTAGAGAGAAAATAATGAAAATGTGTCATGAGGAAGTTGCGGGACATTTAGGGGCGACTAAAACAAAAGATAGGGTAATTAAATGCCATTTTTGGCCAAATTGTTACAAGGAAATTGAGGCATTTGTAAGAACTTGCGATCTGTGCCAAAAGGTTGGTAAACATAGAGATAAAAAGAAAGCTCCCTTGAAGCTCGTGCCAATAATTTCAGAAGTTTTCTCCAGGATAAATATTGATGGTGTAGGCCCTTTGAGTTTAAGCGAGAAAAATAATAGATACTTGATTACTTCAATTTGTGTTGCGTCAAAATATCCAGATGCGATTCCAGTAGAAGATTTAACTTCTCCGCCAGTGATTGAGGGGCTAATACAAATATTTTCTAGGACTGGTTATCCAAAAGAGGTACAATGTGATTTGGGTAGGTCATTTACAAGTGAGTTGGCATCGGAATTTTTTTATAGGTTCGGTATTAAAGTTGCACATAGTTCGGTTTGCCACCCAGAATCAAATAGCGGTGAACGGATGCATGGTAGTTTAAAGGGTTATAAAGACATTATGTTTGGAGGCAGGAAAAGACTGGGAAGCAGTCTTGCCAATGGCTTTATTTGCTTTGAGGACTGTAAGTCATGAAAGCACGGGATTTAGCCCTGCTGAGCTTGTACATGGTAAGAATTTACGAATGCCACATACTCTTGTATATGAAAATTGGATGGAAAAGGAAACGGTAAATCAGAATGTAGTGGACTATATTTTGAACTTAAGTAATAGATTGAAACATTGTCAAGAATTAGCGTGTAAAAGAATGAAAGAGTGTCAGGAGAAACGAAAACAATGGTATGATAAGAATGCGGTGTATAGAAAATTTAATGTTGGAGATAAAGTGTTAGTTCTGGCTACTTCGAAACCAAATAAAATGGCGGTTAATTGGATAGGACCGGGAACTATTACTAGTGTAATATCTCAAACTAATTATACTATCGATATTCCAGAAAAGAGAAATAAGTCTACTATTTATCATGTTAATTTAATTAAACCATATTATAGTAGACCTGAATTTGTAAATTTGTTGATTGATGAGGAGTGTGAGGACATTGAGGATCAAACGGAAATTCTTTATCCCATTGCGGATCCCACTCAATTAGACTTTTGGGAATTAGTAAAAGAAAGTAATTTGGAAAAGCGTGTTTCTACAGAGCAAATAGGAGATTTCAGGACAATGATTGAGCGTCATATGAAAGTTTTTTCTACGGACCCTGGGAGTACCCCGTTAGTTAAAATGGACATTGTTTTAACGGATGATGTGCCGGTAAGATCATAACCATATCGTATGTCGCCGAGGCAATTGGAGATTATGCGTGAAGAGATTCGGAGGCTTTTAGATTTGGGTGTGATTGAAGTCGGGCAATCAGATTATGCTTCATCTATGATTTTGGTTGAGAGTGCGGGTAAAGACGCTTGCCCTTGTGTGGATTATAGGAAATTAAATGCAAAGACCAGAACTGAATTTTTCCCTTTGCCAAACATTGAAGAGGTCGTTGAGAAAGTGAGTGCAGCGCCTTTTATTACTATTATGGATCTGACGAAAGGTTATTTTCAGATTCCTCTCACGGAAGAAGCTCAGAGATATACGGCTTTTGAACACCATTTGGGACTTTTTTACCTAAAGTCATGATGTTTGGACTTTTAAATTCAGCATATTATTTTTGTAAATTGATTGCCATAGTTTTATATGGGTTAGAGTCATTTGCGGTTCCATATATCGATGATATAGCTATATTTTCTTTGACCTGGTAACAGCATTTAAAAGATGTGGAGGCGGTTCTTAAGCGGTTAAAAGAAGCAAATCTAACGGTGAAACCATCCAAATGCCAATTCGCGCAAGATCACGTAAAATTTCTGGGAAACGAAGTTGGGTCAGGAAAAAGGTCTCCTAGTGAAGATAAATTGCAGGCTATTAAAGATTTTCCAATTCCGACGACGAAAACACAGCTACGAGCATATCTGGGAATGGTAGGATATTACGCGAGGTACATAAAGAATTATGCTACCATAGCAGTGCCATTAACAGATACTTTAAAAGGGAAAAGAAAAAAAGAAAAAATATATGGGACGAGAAGTGTAATAATGCATTTGAAGAATTAAAGTTAAAATTAATGAAAAGTCCTGTGTTATATGCGCCTGATTTTAAGCAGAAATTCATTGTGCAAACAGATGCGAGTTTGTATGGGGCAGGAATTGTTTTATCTCAAATTATTGCAAGTGAAGAGCATCCAATTTTGTATCTTAGCAAAAAAAATTCTCGTGCGGAGCGAAATTATAGCACGACAGAAAGAGAATTAGCGGCTATAGTATATGGATTAAAAAAGTTAAATTATTATTTGGATGGGCAAAAATTTGAAATACAAACGGATCATAATCCATTAGTGCACTTAAAGAAAATGGTTGGTACAAACTCTCGTTTGACACGCTGGGCTCTATTTTTGCTGCCATTAAATTTTGAAATTACACATAAGCCAGGAAAATTACATGGAAATGCAGATGGTCTAAGTAGGAAGATTTAGAATAAGAGTTGGATTTTCTGTTTGGAATTTAGTGTTCAAAATTTTAATGCTTGTAATTAGGGCGTTTTATTAAG
>OZ010787.1:159442055-159447055 GCA_963932465.1 Maratus speciosus | reverse complement strand
TACTCTTAATCCTAATTTAAATGCTAAAACAACACGTAATAAACGCGGAAAGGGTTCATCATCAGTTGTATTTTCCAAAAAATCTATCACAAAACAAATTAATGATCTTCAACGAAATTACTTAGAGAATTATAACTAGTTGTTAATTCGTAAAAACATCTTTGCTATTAAAAAGAAACAGCTTGTACAACATTTAAATGTCTTTCTAAGTAAATCTTTCTCTAAACATTTCTCTAATATTTACTTTGACCTTATTATGAGTAGGGTTAATCTTTTAAATATTAATTTACGAAAAAAACACAAAATTCAGAACATGAATACTCAAATGATAATTACTTTTTCAAATCACATATTTAATAAAATTAATATCAATTCTATAATTAATGTTAAAAATTGTTTTTTTCCTATCAATAATCTTCATATATCAAAAACCTTTAAATATCCGAATACAATTGGAAGAAAGATTTTTAACTACAATACATTTTCAAAAAATACATCTGCTGCAAGTAATTTTCCGTGTAACTGCAAAGACCCCACTCTAAAAAAATACATAAACAATGATCATGGACACATAATCACTGGAAATCTTGATATTGTTCATGATTTTAAATTGAAACAACTAATGGGTTATGGTACTAAATATAGACTTCCATATAAATTTAATGTTAAATCTATTATCAAACAGTTTACATATGATATTGATATTTTTATTTATAAAATTTCTATCTCTTATAATAAGCCTATTGAATATTTTAATCAATGGAAGACATTAGTAATTGAAAAATTAACTATGGCTTTAAAAAATAATATTGCTGATTTGGTTTCTATTAATACAAAGCATTATTTCCAACAAATTACTAAATTACAAAAAAACTTCGTTATTACATATGTAGACAAATCTCCTAACAATTATGCTATTATATGTAAATCATATTATCACCAACTTCTTACAAATTCTATTTCTTCTAATAAGTCCTTTCAAAAAACTAATGAAAATGTAATTGCAAATAATCGTAAAATTCGAAGTTATTATAAACTATTAAATATTTTATCTACTAATTTTAATTATCCATATTTAGTTCTTATTCCCAAATTTCATAAAACTCCTATTAAATTTAGGACTGTTACTATTGGTTGCAATACATATAATAATAAAGCCAATACACTTCTCTTAAAAATTCTTAATCAATTATATGTACTTACTACAAACAATGATAATACACATTGTATAAAAAATAGCTATCAACTTGTTAATATTTTAAAAAATCTTCATTCTGTTTGTAATATAACGACATATGACTTCAAAGATCTTTTTAATAATATAGACCTATTAGATTTACATAAAATTATAAATGCATTATTTAAAAAGTATTATAAAAATCTGGAATTACCATCTAATATAGATATTGCATATTTTAAATCTTTAACTAACTTCATTATCTATAATAATTATATATTGCAAGATAATACTTTATATTTACAGCATGTCGGTATACCACAAGGCGGTTGTACTTCCAGTTTACTCTCAGACTTATACTTATCTCATTATGAACGTAATTTTACTAATAATAATCTACATTTATATCGTTATATTGATGACATCATTTTAATTGATACTGATCAATCTGCAATTACTCGATTTCCAGTTGATTATCCCACTAATTTGGAATTAACGGAAAACCTTTTATCTAACAATACAATTAACTTCTTAGATCTTAAAATTACAATAAAAGACAATAAAACAATCACAGATTTATATGACAAACGTAAAGAATTTAAATTCACAGTTAATACATTTACAAATTTTAAATCTTGTCTACATCATTCTGTATTTCATAATATAATACTTAATCATTTATATAGAATAAAATGTTTATGTTCTTCTCCTCTAATTAACAATAATATTAAAAAACTAGTTTATGATGCATTAAATCATGGTTTTCCAAAAAAATTCATATATTCATTAATATACAATTAGTACTTTTCTTACATGATCTATAAAAACAAATTAACACATGCGTAAACAAATTACAAAAAAATTATAAAATAAAAAAAAATATCTATAAAAAATTAAAAATTGTAAAATAATATAAAAAAAAAATTATAGGTTGGTTGGGTGGGTAGATGTTAGAGTACGGAGGAGGGTGGTGTTGTCTGGATAATACGCAATGGTTAATTATTTAAAAAAAATGGGGGCTCTTGTATTATTACTATACTTTGTTACGTATTTTATATGGATGTTGATTTGATATTTTATATGTAATTGGAGAATTTCATTAATATTATAATTAGCTTAATTATTGATTAATCTAATTTACAATTATTTGTTATTAAATTTTAATTTACTCAGGACAATATCATATTAATTACTAATAGTATGCCATTCTTATAGTGAATAATATACATATAAGTATGTTTAATATAAATATAGTTATACTGTATGCATTAAAATTGGGTAATTATTTTTATTATTATTCCTCTATTCTTTTTAATATTTATTATCGGTTTAATGTTTTTGAATGTCCCACATTCATACTTTATGGATTTTTATGGATGTCTGAAAATAATCCACACTCTATATTTGTGCTTTTTAAGTAATGGGAATTTAAGTATCATTTAACCTTCTATATACGTCCACATGTTTTTATTTCCTGTTCATTTTATAAATATCTTATATATAATTCATTAAAAAATAATTTTTATATTATTTTTAATAATTATTTATATTAATTATTACTGAATTTATTTTGTTTTATAGCATATAGCTATATGCTATATATTATCAATGTTCTAGAATTATTTAAATTCTTAGTTTAGTTTAAATAAGTTAGCTAATAGAATATATTGTATGCTTTTAAATTTTATTAACAATAGTTTTTAAATACATTGTGTGGTTTATATTAGGTTTATAATTCTCTATATATAAAGATATGTTTGGTTTTGCTGTTTAAACAGTTATTTACATTCAAATGCTTACAAATATTTATCTTGCGATAGATGTTTAATATAAGTAATAATAGATGGCAGCACCAAATTTGTCTCTTTAAGATAGCTCTAATTTTAAATTTTTCTAGCTACATTTCAGTTATATTTTATACACCAGGGGGTATTTTTAGCTAAATTTTGACGATATTGTTAAACTGTTATTAATTAATTTAATAGTGCATTTTAAATAATGTAATTAATATCTATATATTTTATATTTGATTAAATGTGTTTAACAAAGTATTTCAAATTTTATTTCAAAATGTATAAACTGCATCCTTTGGTATCATTTACTGTGATTTCTTAACTGTTTTATTCACCTTAATCTTTTTGATATACTGGTAGACATGTGCGCATGGATTTTTGTAAAATACTGAAATATTAATCGGTAGGGTGTTTATTATTTATATTTTATATCCTATAAATATTTAAATACGTTTTATTGATTCTTCCATTTCATATTATTTGTTTCTATTCTGCTTTCATTTTTAATCAATTCACTTGATTTTAATGGTTGTTCGGGCACAGGGGAAAATAATTTTTAGCTTTAGCTTATTTTTCCCACAGAAAACAACCATTTTGTTTATATCATTGAATTCTGTGCCCTTGATAACGTAATTCAATGTATAAGCTTTTCAATTTTTGTCGGTGTCCACTTTTTTCTTTTTTCTTCCATAATAATTCTTATAACATTTTTTTTTAATACTTACAGCTTTAATTCATAATAATTGACGGTGGTAGGTTATGTTTAATTAATGGTTATATATATATATATATATATATACATATATATATATATATACATATATATATACATATATATATATATATATATATACATAGTTAAAAATTCCAAAAGTTATTTCAAGCATTATCACAATCTGTAAACTTTAATTGAAGCACAAAATTAACTTAACCAAACCAAAAAAGAACTATAATTTAACTTAATAAACAAACTTAAAGAAACACAACTTAACCAACTTTAACTTAAACAAAACAACCATAAGAAACAAGGCAAATAACTAATTAAACATGGAGACAGGTCTGTGTGGCTTATGACACACTAATGCAGGGTTAAAACTGTTTTTAAGCATGCAACATTCCCCAGATTTACCTGTCGAGACCATATTGAAAAACAAATGAAACAAGATTAAAGCTAAATGAAACCGACCGACCGAAATCAATCCATATCAAAAGCGATCTGTTTCTACTACATTTCGTAAACCACACGCTTCGAGTAAAGGCATCAATTCACTTCTGTTCTTGCAAGTTCTAACATAATTATACGTCATATTTCTGACCAGACTCACAGGATAACCCTGTTTCACAGCAGTGACGTACCATTTCAGCATATCCTCATTCAAAATGACACTATCCGATGTCAATCGGTTTAATCTGTTTAAACCGTTAATATAAATGTTTCTGAATACCGATATATGGACATTTGAATTGAAATTCAATATTGCAATTGTTTTAAAGTTAAAATCGTCTCTTTTATCATAAACCGATGTAATTAAATTTCTGTTTTCTAATTTTAGATTTACATCTAAGTAATTTGTATTGCAACTATTATGACTACCGGAAAGTTTCAATTCTAAATTTTTAGGATAATATTTAAATTCATGGTTAATCTTTATTCCATTCAGCTCGACAATCAAAACGTCGTCGATATATCTGAAACTCATTATGTCTTTATGTAATTCACTTATATTTTCATATATATGTAGATACATGTCGGCCAAAATTGAACTGCAACTCCCCCCCATGGGGATACCTTTAATCTGCTTATATACCTTATTGCCCTCATATAAAAAATTCTCTTGAACCACCAATTGAAACAAATTTTGAAATTCACTTAAATCCATGTATAAATCACCATACCTATTATACACCTCCAATATCTTCTCCCTCAAATCCTCAATCTCTATGTTGTTAAACAAATCTGCAAAATCATATGCATACAATCCTGTAATCTTATTTTTATACCTTTTTACTTTTTCCAACAGTTCATAACT
>OZ010787.1:159422055-159424555 GCA_963932465.1 Maratus speciosus | reverse complement strand
AGCACATGTAAAATACAAGAAAACATATTTAAAAGTCTAAGATTTATTTCAATTTAATTTGAAGGGAAAATTTAGGGATTTTTAGGGTATTTACATTATCATATTGTTTAAATTTTGTTTTTATTTTTTAATGTTCATTTGGTTTAACCCTTACCGGCGCGGAATAATTCTGTTTATAAACTGATGAAATGATAGACTGACATCAGCATTTATAAACGAGTTTATTGGCGAATACAGACTTTCTTATTTTCAAGTACGTTATAAATGGAAAATTTTAATTAAATATTTTGGGTGCCAGTAAAATAAAAATTATGAGTCCTTTTTAAAAGACACTGTCCGCAAAAGCTCTAACTTATTTGTTACAAAACTTTAACATTAAACATCGAAGTAACTGAATGAAATATATGAATAAATGTCCCTTCTCGGGCTTAAAAAAAGTAGGAAAAAACTGATTTGTTTTTAATTTGTTCTGCAAATAACGTTTTTGTTTATATATTTTTTTTCACATTTGTTATATTATTGTAATAATTAATAAATAATTAAACACTTTTCTATATTATACTTCCCCCACAAAAATTAAAACGTCTTCTCCCCCAGGTATTAATCAACAGTGCTTAAAGAGTTAAATTATATTTTAAATTCAAAAGTTTAAAAGATCAAATATTTTCAATTGATTAAAATTATTGGGTCGTTCAGAGAGTCGTGTCCGTTTGGAAAAATCAATTCGAACCGGAAAATTCTATCATTTAATAATTAGACATTGATTCCTATATCTAATGTCTAATAATTACCGGGCAGGATTTTCCGGTGACGATTGATTTTCCTAAACGCACACGACTTCCCGAACAACCCAATAATAAATTTAAAATTAGGAAAAAAATGTTAAAATGGAAAAAAATATTAATTTACAAAATGTATTACATTTATTAGAATTTTTGAATGTTTTCTGCCCTACTTGCTAGTCAATAGTCGCAGTAACTAATCAATCATCAAAACCTATAATCCCACCCTCCTCCAACTAAAATTTACGCTACTTCCCATCCTTTAATCAGCCAGCACAAAAAGATTTTATATGTTTGTTTGTTTTTTTGCTCCTTTATGTTATTTTATAGTAATAATTAAAAAAAAAACTTATACACTCCCATCCGGCCCCGAATTAAGGGATTTTTTAGACAGCAGAAGACATCAAATCACAGAATAAAAACATACTCCGCCCCCAAATAATGAATACTATGATTATTCTATTCGGGAGGGGAGGTGCTTATTTACTCGTTAAAATATCAAAATACGCAGTTTATTATTTAAAAATGATAGACTTGATAAAAAGACATGCAAATAGAAAACTAATTTAATATATTTCCATTAATTTTTATGGAAAAAGCATATAAAGCGCCATGAAAACAATCTCCACTGATTGTTTTTGAGAAACACTATTTCCGCAAAAGACGGCAACTTTGACGTCGAAAGTTCTGGCCAATCAGATTTCGAGATGTCAAAACCTGGTTGGGAAAACCAAAATATGTATCTGTTTTATTTGCTCAATTACACCGTGATCAACGAGGATTAGAAAAAATGTTAAATACAAAAGTTACGTATTTTTGTCCGGAGAACCCGAATCTGCAATACAAAATGGAGGTTATCATTCAAAATTTCAAAGTTGGACACCCTCTGACCCCCGGGGGGTCGGTTGCGGGGATCAAATTTGGCATCACTGAGTAGCTTTTTTAAAAATATTTAACACGCATATTTTCGTTTTTCAATCTACTTTGTATTTCTCGAGTTATTCGACCGTTTCCAGACTTTTCGGACACCCTATATTTATATAAACCCTTTAAAATTCAAAATTTCAAAAATTTAAATTAAAATCCGAAGTTTTCGTCCTAACTTTAAATCTCAATCTAAAACCAGTTTTACCCCTAGTAACTTTGTTTCCCAGCAATACATCGTATTACTTTCAGATATCATTTTCGGACGATCTTTAAGAGTAAACTTGCTGACGTTCGGAATATTCTCATTCAGTTGTGGTTAGCTCATCCCCGGGCAAGTCAAGCCTAACTCTGGAATCTGATCCCGGACAATCAATCAAAAGCTAATCAGCCAATTAAAGAAATGTTCCTCCCAATTTTACAACTGTGCCCTCTGCTGGAAAATATGATAAACAATAAGATATTAGCTAAAACCCGCGCCAAAAAAGAGAGATCTTGCCATTTTGAGATGCCGGCAAAACGTATGACAATGTAGCTCCGGAAAATCATCGTACGTGGCTCGAGGGGCCCCCGGCCGAACTCGCGACTCAGACTGTAAGATGAGCGGCTAAATAAAAGAGTTCGGACCACCAAGCGGTTCCCGAGTCCCAGTTATTTAATCCACTAGTTCTGTCAACTCCTAGATGTCTTTACATATTAAGGGCGGCTGTACGGACACATGCCGGAAAGTAAACGGCTGCGACTACGCTATACAAGTCCGGGGAACGCTCCCGATATTTATTCCTTACATATAT
>OZ010787.1:159408754-159411855 GCA_963932465.1 Maratus speciosus | reverse complement strand
TTATAATTATCTTATATATAATAGTTTTTATTAAAGATTTTTATATTTTTAATAATTATTTATATTAATTATTAATGAATTTATTTTGTTTTATAGCATATAGCTATATGCTATATATTACCGATGTTCTAGAATTATTTAAATTCTTAGTGTAGTTTAAATAAATTTGCTAATAGAATATTTTGTATGCTTTTTAAATTTTATTAACAATAGTTTTTTTTTAAATACATTGTGTGGTTTATATTCAGTTTATAATTATCTATATATATGTTTGGTTTTGCTGTTAATAAAACAATTGTTACATTCAATTGCTTACAACTGAAGCAAGTCTTTTGACAATTAAATCATAAAAGTAATACTAGATGGCAGCACCACAATTTGTGTTTTTTTTCGATAAGTTCTAGATTTACTTATTCCAGCAACATTTCAGTTGTAATTTACTACACCAGGGGGAATTTTTAGCTAAATTTTGACGATATTGTTTAACGGTTTTTAATTAATTTAATAGTGCATTTTAATTATGTAATTACTTTCTATTTATATTATTTTATATTATATTAAAAGTTATTTAACATTTATTTCAATATGTATTAACTGCATCCTATGGTATCAATTACTGTGATTTCTTAACTGTTTTATTAACCTTAATCTTTACGATATGGGTGCCATGTGCGCGTGGATTTATTCTAAAATATTAATCGGTATGGTGTTTATTATTTCATTTTATATCCTATAAATATTTAAATAGGTTTTATTGTTTTTTCCATTTCATATTATTTGTTTCTATTCTGTTTTCACTTTTAATCAATTCACTTGATTTTAATGGTTGTTTGGGCACAGGGGAAAATAACTTTTAGCTTTAGCTTATTTTTCCCACAGAAAACAACCATTTTGCTTATATCATTGAATTCTGTGCCCTTGAAAACGTAATTCAATATATAAGCATTTCCATTATTTGTCGGTGTCCACTTTCTTATTTTTCTTCCATAATAATTCTTATAAATAATTTAATCTTTTTTTTTATATACTTACAGCTTTAATTCATAATATTACGGTTTTTGATGGTGGTAGGTTATGTTTAATTATGTGTTATATACATATACATATATATATATATATATATATATATATATATATACACATATATATATATATATATATATATATATATATATATATACACATATATACATATACATATATATATATATATATATATACACATATATACATATACATATATATATATATATATATATATATATATATATATACACATATATACATATACATATATATATATATATATATACAGGGTGATTCAGCTCGTCGGTGACAAACTTTAAGGATCGATAGAGCACACCTAGACGAACATTTTTGAATAGGGAATTTAGGGTCCCTGACGCGATGGTAAGGCGCTAGGCGCTTTCGAAAATTTGGGTGCCGAAATTCGAAACGTCATAAAAACTAGGGAAATGGTTAGATTTTCTTGCTTGTTGCGTCGAAATGATTCTGTTTGTTTAGACTTTCTTCAGTACCAATTTGATAAGCGTATCTCTTAAAACATGGATAGGGGGTGCTGCAGACTTTGGAGAGCTAGACAACAACTTTAAGCCCGTTATTTTGATAATTTAACACATGCTCGCCAAAGTTTATACTCTAACTTAAAGTTTGAACCCAAAAGTAGAGCCCTGCAAAATGCGTAAGAGCCGGAATAAAATGTCAAAGTACAGGGTGGTCGAAACTCGAAGGCTCCTAGGAGATAAACAAACAGATTTCTTGACTTATGGCATGCATTTTCATGATTCTGTTTGCTGGGGCTCTCTGAAACTCAGTTGAACGGTACAAAAAGAAACATCGATAGGGGGCGCTTTGGGCAAAAAACATAATTCGTTGACATTTCGGACGCTAACTGGAAACGGGGCGCTACGATCAGTTAGTAATAATGAAAACACATTTTCTACCTCTGCTCAACACTTCTGAATAAATTTAGACCAAAAACATCAATGATACTGGAAATGTATTTACAAAAAATAACACTACAGAAGATGCTCGAAATTTCGACCTTGGGCCATGATGCAGGCTTCGCACCTCCGTCGCATTGAGGAGTGTGTGTTTCCAACAATGCCAGGAGTATCTCTGATCTGCCCTGCAGCTGCCACAATGCGCGCCACAAGTTCTTCAGCACTGCTGACAGGTGTATGGTATACCTCGGCCTTCAGGTAACCCCAAAGGAAGAAATCCAAGCAGGTGAGGTCTGGTGATCGGGCAGGCCAGTGAACTGGACCCCCACGCCCGATCCACCGCTGGCCATACCTTGCGTTTAGATGGAGACGCACGTCGTTCGTGTAATGGGCCGGAGCTCCATCGTGCTGGAACCACATCTGGCGGCGCGAACCTTCGGGTACGTGCGCCTCATCCAGAAGCTGCGGCAGCACTTGATCCAGGAAAATCAGGTAATTTCCACCTGTCAGCCGTTCAGGTAACAAATAAGGGCCAATGAGGCAATCCCCCAGAATGCCGGCCCACACATTTACTGAGAAACGCTCCTGGGCTGCTCGGCTTCTGGTTTCATGTGGATTTTCATCACACCACACATGACTGTTGTGGGCGTTCCACATTCCCTCCCGGCTGAAGGTGGACTCGTCCGTAAACAAAATGCTGTTTACAAAACAGGGATCCCTGGATCTCATCGCCAAGTACCATCTTGAGAATTCCACTCGAGGGCCAAAATCCTGCTCTCTGAGCAACTGCACCCGCTGGATGTGGTAGGGGTGCAGATTCCGGGAACGTAAGATGCGCCACGCAGTTGCTTGCGAAATGCCAACATGTCTGGCGATATCTCTCGTGCTAAGACCTGGGTTGTCCTCAACCAGGTTAAGCACAGCCTCTTCGTTGTCGGGGGTGCTCACTGATCGCTCCCGTTCAGGCCTGCCTCCGTCGAAAGATCCCGTTGTGGACAACCTCTGGTGTACTCGAGCGAAGAAGGCATGGCAGGGGATTTGCCTGTTGGGGTAACGCTCGGCGTACAACCGCTGAGCGGCTCGTCCATTACAACCAGCAGCGCCATACGCCAAATGCATGTCAGCCAATTCAGAGTT
>OZ010787.1:159256254-159398754 GCA_963932465.1 Maratus speciosus | reverse complement strand
GTGTCTTGGATATGATTTACGAAGAGCATAATAGCGATCGTGTAGTTGTTTCATCTTTTGAACGACTCTTGTGTGACAAACTGTAGGAATCGAAGCCTTCAAATACAGTGACTCAATCTGTTGAGCTACAGTGATTGCCACTTCTAAAAAGCTCAACTTCCTTCCAGGTTTAAAGTCACCAGACTGCAATAACATGGCGTATTGAACTTCATGCCAACATTTGACAACGTCACCATTGGTGGTAAGAATTGCCGATGGCAGTGGTTTTGGTGCACCAAAAAATGGTCAGGGAGTATGAACGCTTCGAGTGAGCGCCATAATGAAGATAAAGGAAGCTAAATTTTGATCGATGAGACCGTTATCCAATTCAAGCTACGGGATTCTAAACGAAGCTGACAAGAAAAGTTTTCAACAAGAGGAGCACTTCTTTTAAAGGCGAGATATATTCTTTTACAAGCGAGACAAGCAGAAACACGCAGCGACGCTGAGGCAAAACTGAGTAACGCACAGCGGTCGTTACCAGGTACGGGTACTGTGCAGTGGCGTGGCGTCCGATCATCGCTGGATGCGGCGATGACCGCATCCAGCGATATATATATATATGCGATATATATATATATATATACACACACATATATATATATGCGATATATATATATATATATATATATATATATATACACACACACATATATATATATAGACACACACACACATATATACATATATACACACACACACACACATATATATATATATATATATATATATATACACACACACATATATATATATAGACACACACACACATATATACATATATACACACACACACACATATATATATATATATATATATATATATACACACACACATATATATATACACACACACACACATATATATATATATATATACACACACATATATATATATACACACACACATATATATATATACACATATATATACATATATATATATATACACACACACACACATATATATATATACACTAGGGTGGTCACAAGCAACATGGGAAAAAAAAAATTACGTTTTCTTCGGGGGGACCCTCCTAAAAGTTCCCAATTAGTTAGAAAATGAGTTTTGCAAACTTTCAACTGAAATGAATAACATTAACCCGTGCCTCATCGAGGTTGAAGTCTTGAAAATTTGCAATTTTTGGCAAAAAAATGTCGTTTTTCTTTCTTTACGTGAAAACTATTTGTCTTAGAAACCTTATTCTTGTTTTATTTCATAGGAACAGTTGTTGCCTTAAACTTTTACTCTCATCAAAACTTATATTTTATGAACATTAGTATTTTTCAGGTCAGCTCATGAATCATACTCTCAAACTCTGCATTTTTGAAACGTAAGTCAAAAAATGACAAATTAATAATTTTATTACTTTTGATAATTTTTTTTGCATTATTTTCATTAATAGGCAAAAATAAATGAACAATTTTTGCAACTTTAAAAATATTTCACGAATTATAATTGATTATTAGTTACCTAGTTCTGTGTCTAGTAAGAAAGAGCTTCTCGATTTGTATTGCAGAAATGTAAGATTTTTTAAATTGGCCACTTGTCTCATCAAATCATCGACAGTAAGCTACCAAGTAATCGTCAAGTTTTATGTATTTTATTTTATAATATTCGCAAAATACAACTAAGAAAATGTAGAGAGGATAGAAGTTTTAATTAGTTGTGGGGATGAAGAACAGTTACTAAGAGTTCCGCAGCTTCAAAATAGTATTGGAATAATTCTGGCGAAAGCTGTATTTTCAGCAGTTGAAGAGTGGAGGAAGTTGGTAAAATCCAGGCAATATGTTTTGATACAACTACAGTAAACAACGGTCACCTCAGAGGAACCTGCATTTTTCTATAGCAATTGTTAAAGGAAAAGTCTACTGTATTTACCATGTCGCCAACATAATCTAGAAATTATCTTAAAAGCTGGTTTTGATTGTAAAGTGGGAATAATCACTGCCCCTCAGCCAGATATTTAAAAAAACAATTCTGATTGGGTGGTCTAAATTAAACCAGAGTAAATATAAAAATGCTATTGAAGATGAAATACTAGATATAAATAGCTAATTCAGAAGAAATTTAAAGTTTTCTTACAGGACCTTCTAAAAATTAACAGCTCAGAGATGATTATAAAGAGTTTATCCAACTTTGTTTAATTTTTATAGAACTCCTTCCTACAAAAGACTTTTTTCAGAGCACCTGGTACTTTTAAGCATGTCAGTTGGATAGCACAGGTAATTTATTCTCTCAAAATATATTGTCATAGATAATCCCTCAATAACAAATTTAGAAAAAGAAGGTATTAGAGAAATTTGCTTATTTCTAATCAATATTTATGTAAAATCATGCTTCAATATTCCCACTCCCACTTTGGACCCCAATCCAAGACCTGCAAATAATAAAATCACTTGTTCACTACAGAAAAATTGATAAATAGGTTGCAGACAAAGCACTCGTTAAAATGATAAACCGTCTTTGGTGTCTTAACTCGGATCAAGTTGCATTTTCATTTTTAGATGATACTTTGAAAAAAAAAAGTCAACATAAGCATGGCTGTAAAATTAATGTCATTTGAAGAAGAAATGATGATGATGATAAGAATTTAAAAGCAACAAAAGTTTTCAACGAAGTGGATTATTTATTGAACAAAGAAGTCAATGTTTTTGTTTCATCTCAAACTATAAAAATATATAAGAGATTTTATATTAATAAGCATTTTTTAAATACTGATCCCAATCTATGGTGTGAAAATAAACCTTATTTGAAAGCATGAAATCAGTGAATGGTTTTAAAGTTGTCAATGACACAGCTGAAAGGGGAAGAAAATTAACCAGAGATTTCAATTCCTGTTTAACAAAAAACGAAAAATAAAAACAGTATATGCTAAAAGTTGTATGTGAATGTAGAAAAACTTTTCAAGATTCTTCAAAAGCCACCTTATCTAAGCCATTTACCACCTTAATCCTTTCTGGTGCAGTGGTCCCATGTCAAGACTACCTAATTTTAATTCCAAACTTACTTGTTTGTATAAATTTAGGTGTAGTCAACCATATCATTATTTTACGAATAGAATTTTTCTGTACTGGAAAGGGTTAATGTGACAATTGTAAGGGATAATAATTTATTTTCTTTATTATGCTTCCTTTCTTGTAACGCAACTTTAATAATAAAATGCATTTGAGCATTATTTGATCTCATTTTTATACTTTCTTTGCCCCCTTTTTTAAAGTTCTTTCAGTTTAAAATACGATTTTTTTTCATTTTCTTTGGATTTTTTTTTAAAAATTAAACCCTTTATTATGTACAAAATGAAAAAAAAAGAAAAACAAAAGGTGGAAAGCAGATGAAATAGAATGTTACAATTTTTCTTTGCATTTTCCTAAAAAGTAAATTTTTAGGATTCGGGTGAAGTCTGGTCCCGAAAAATGCGCATATTTTTAAATCTATACATTTTAGAAAAAATGGTGTGTGGTTCTTCAAAACGAAGCTTTTTTTTTATAAAATGAGACCTGAATTATGATTCTAGGTTCAATTGTATTTATTTCATGAAGGAAAAACAGCATTTTTTTGCGAAAAATCACGATTTTTTCAAAAGTTAACCTCAATGAGGCACGGGTTAATATTATCCAAGTGAGCTAAAACTTTGCCAATCTCATTTTCTAGTCTATTGGCAACTTTTTGGGGGGGTCCCCCGGAAAAAATTCGAAAATTGATTTCTTGTGACCACCCTAATATACACACACACACATATATATACAATCATCATCATCAACCGTTTTCAATCCACTGCTGGATGTAGGTCTCCCCCAGATTTTTCCAATGTTTTCTGTCTGGTGCTTTAGTCATCCAATTTACACCGGCTACTTTTCTGATTTCATCACTTCATCTTACTTGAGGTCGTCTTCTTGGCCGTTTTACATCTCTGGGATACCACTCTAGGGTGTTTGTGCCCCATCTATTGTCTTGTCTTCTTGCAATGTGCCCAGCCCATTTCCATTTTAGCCGTTTAATTCTTTCAATTATGTCAAAAACTTTCGTCTGACTTCTTATCCAGGTTATTCTTTTTCTGTCTCTTCTAGTTATACCTAGCATACATCTTTCCATACTTCTCTGTGTTGTTTGTAATCTTTGTACCATCCGTTTTGTTAGTGTCCATGTTTCTGCTCCATAAGTTAGGACAGGCAAAACACATTGGTTAAATACCTTTCTTTTCAAACAAAGGGCATGCTACTCTTCAGAATAATATTGTTCTTCCCAAAAGCTCTCCATCCATTTCTTATTCTTCTATTGATTTCATTCATGATACTATTATCTGATGATATTTCCTGCCCAAGGTACACATAACTTTGCACTTCTTTAATTTCAGTGTTGTTGTAGACAATTTTTTTTTTGATGCAAATGAATTGAACATCACCTTAGTCTTTTCCAAGTTTATTTTTAATCCCACATTAATGCTAGCTTCTGCCAACTCTTTTAGCATATCTTCCAATTCTTCAGGACTGTTACTGAAAATTACAATGTCGTCAGCGAATCGGAGATGACTTAAATATTCCCCATTTATTCTAATCCCTTTGTTTTCCCAATCCAGCTTCTTGAAAATATTTTCTAAGACAGCCGTAAAAAGCGTAGGCGAAATGGTGTCTCCTTGTCTTACCCCTCTTCCAAGCTTGATCTTTGCTTTTCCTTTGTCCAAGCGGATGGTTGCTGTTGCTTTCTTGTAAATCTTCTTTACAATATTGATGTAAGGTTTGTCTATACCAATGTCCTCCTGAGATTCTACTACTGCTGATGTGTAGACCGAATCAAATGCTTTTTCATAATCAATAAAGGCAAGGCAAAGAGGTAAATTATATTCCTTATGTTTTTCAATGAGCTTCCTTACCGTTTGGATATGATCCATTGTGCCGAATCCACTTCGGAATCCTGCTTGTTCTCTAGGTTGAGCTGAGTCCAGAGCTGATTCAAGTCTTGTCGTTAAAACTTTGGAGAAAATTTTATAAATCACTGATAGTAAGCTGATCGGGCGGTAGTTTTTAATGTTTTCCTTCTCTCCTTTCTTGTAAAGTAGCACCATCATAGCATTATTCCAATCTTCTGGCACATCTGACTTCTTGAGACATTTGGAAAACAGTAAGGATAGCATTTTTGCAAATTCTTCTCCTGCTTCTTTGATAAGGTCGATTGTAATTCCATCTTCTCCTGGGCATTTACCTTTTTTCATAAATTTAATGGCTTGTAAAACTTCGTCTGTCATCACTGGGATTATGGCTTCGGTTTCTATTAAGTTTTTTCGTGGATCAAATAGGTTGATTTCTCTTTGGTCTTCACATTTATATAAATCGTTATAGAATTTTTCGACAATGTGTACTACTTCTTTATTGATTTTGGTGATTGTTCCATCTGCCCTCTTTAGTGCAAAAATACCTTTTCTTCCAACACAAAGTTTGCGCCTAGCTGATTTTAAACTTTTGTTATCATCTAGAATTTTCTTGACAAGATCAGAGTTAAATTTTCTGATATCTTCTGTAACACATTTTCTTACTGTTTTACATAATTCAGCATATTCAACTCTTGATTTAGGATCGTTTTTCTTTATTTTAAATTCTCTGCGTTTCTTCATCAATCTTCTTGTTTCTTCTGTTATTTTCTTTGTCTGCTTTACTTGTGCATCGCCGGCTATCTTATTTGCAATATCTTGCAGAGTATTGGTTAGTTTCTTGTTCACTACTGTAACATCTTGCTCTTCTTCTAAAGTTGATTGAAGTACTTGGAAACGGTTTTTAAGTTCCAAATGGAATTCTTCTTTATGTTTCTGGAGATTATTTATACCGATTGATTTCTTTGAGTGTTGCAAAAGCTTCATTATTTCCACTTTAGTATTTAACAGCAGTTTGCATCTAACCAACCTGTATTGAAGTTATTGAGAACGCTGCAATCCTGAATAAGATGCTTTTTGTTTGTTAAGATGTAGTCGATTTCACTTGTTGAGCCATTTGCACAACGCCATGTCCATTTCCTTTGTGGCTTTTTCTTGAAAAATGAATTCATGATATACAACTGTTCACATTCTGCAAACTCAATCAGTTTCCTCTTTCATTTCGCATCCCATAACGATGATTTCCTACTGATAACTCGCCTTTCTCTTTTTCTCCAATTCTAGCATTCCAGTCTCCCATTATTAATTTTATGTAGCATTTTCCCTTTTGATGCATTGAAGCTACTTCTTCATAGAAATCCTCAACTTCTTCATCAGTATAGCTTACTGTTGGTGCATAAACTTGGGTAATTTGCAGCTTGAATCTTCTGGACACCTGTATTACTAACCTTGCAACTCTATCTGATGCACTATCATATTCTACGATGCGATTCTTCCACCTTTTATGAATTAGAAATCCCACACCACTTGTTCTTCCATCTTCTGTGCCTCTGTAGTATAATACATGCCCGCTGGCAAGATCTATCTTCTCTTCTCCTTTTCTTCTTACTTCACATAATCCTAGGATGTCCCAGTTGATTCTTCCTAATTCTTCTTCAAGTTCCTGTAAACGATTTTCCGAAGATAGGGATCGTCCATTATACGTAGCCAAGGTCATCAACTTATGGCAGCCTAGCCGAGCCCGGTTATTCTTAGCACCCTCTGTCTTCATGTCTTTCTGATCGCTGCCGTAACCAGGAACATTCAGACCGCCGGGAATTAAGGGCCGTGATTTATTTTGTGAATTCATGGTAAAATAAGGGGGGTAGTTAGCCAAATTCCTCCACGCTGGCCAAGCGGGTTGGAGGAAGCCCATCCGCGTTCGTTCCCCATGCACTAGGCAAGGGTACTAACAGGCTGCACCGGTGGAAGGTGCGGATTGGACATGAAGTCTCCGCTCCCAGTCGATTCCTTTAAGTCCTCCACATATATATACACACACACACACACACACATATATATATATATATATACATGCATACGTATACACGTCTACTTATATGAATATATATTTCTAGTATGTTTGGGAAATAACCATAAAATTTAGAATTTTGAAATCGTTTAATGAACGAATTTTCATCTAACAGTAAAATTTTTCTGAAAAAGGAAAAAAAAAATTGTTATAGTTGAACTTCTTTTCAAATCTTATATTTATTTATTTATTTTAATCGTTTTTTAATTTTATGTTTGTTGTTTATAATAATGAACGAATCAATTATTTAAAATGGTTACTCTATAGTCATAGAAATTATCGTTTTAATATTTAGTGTTTAATTAATTTACAAATGATAAAATATAAAAGTACATATGTATGTTATCGAATGTTAAATAGTGTATATTAAAAATATGAACAGAGTTTAAAAAACTTGATTATTTTAGTAAAAAATAATGTTTTTACTCCAAAATTATTTAAATCATAATGAAAAAGATCGACTATGACAATAGTTTCTTAAAATGAATAAAGAGCATACATGTATAAATTATAAATTCATGTAAAAAAGTAGCTATAAAACTAAAAATATAGAAAACATATTTACGCGAAAAAGTGTGGGGCCCACTTAGGATAGTGGTTAGCGTGTTGCCCAATAAAAATGAGAAATTTGATCATATGTTTGTGTGTTCGAACTGTGAGAGAAATTCTATTGATCAAAAACAATATGTTAATATCTGTAAGCAATTCTAAAGGTGTATCAGTCATTTTCAAAGACGCTTGCCACGCGAGAGAAGGCGCTATATATAAATGACAAGGGTCGCTGTTGTAGTACTGCCGACATAGTTTTCTAAATTTTTTAATTTTCTTTCTCAAAAGCCTAATTAAGGAAAAAACTTTGAAGATATTTCACTCAATTCACAATACAAATATCTTTTTTCTTTCCTCGCAATGAGATTTTATATTTCATTCCTATTCGAAAATACAGTCTAAATTATTGTTTTCATGCTAACTCATTTCAATCATTTTTATTAAAAAATCTAAAATCCCTCTTAAAAAGAACTAAAAACATTAACATTTACCTAAAACGATTTTGCATAGTTCGAATCCACTTCCGTTAAAGCATGATAGTTTGATAAGGAGATGAAATGCGAAAGACTTAATAGTGTTCTTACATTGTTTTCCCCATAGATGAAAATGTAGCACAAATCGAGTATAGCAATGGATTTTACCCACGAATGGCAACAGCCACGCTTCTGCGGGTAAACATCCTCCGATAAAGACTGTTTATCTGACAAATGGAAAACAGTGTTAAAATGTTCTTCGCTTCTATTGGTGTTTTTCTTTTAGATACCCGCGGCTGACGTCACATGGGTAAAATCCATAGGGTGGATTTGAAAATAATTCGCTTATTTAAAATGAATTTGTCAATTTTTGTATATTTTATTAAGAATGAATAAAACTAAAAATAATTTTTTTAAAGATAAATTGAATTATTATTTTAATTATTAAAAAATCTATTAAAGGATATGCGTTAATTGCAATTATAAACTTTAATAATATAAATATTGAATTTGTAATAAACTGTGTATTCCTTTTTACCTACACTACATATTAAAACACATTTTAAAAATAACTTTAAATGCTACTTACCTAGACACGACCAGCTCGTACACTTGCTTGGAAAGAAATGAATGCAAGTTCTTATCAGGAAATCTTATCAGCGATTGATCACGTCACTAGTCAGCATAGCGCATGGTCGGGGATATCATGTGATCTTGCTTAAGTAGATAAGGGGGCATATTATCAGTCAGTCCTCTTCAAGCAAGCATAGTAGAAGGCTATATATTATTTCGCTGAAGTCGAGTATAGCAATAGGGTGTATTTGAAAATAGGTCACTTGTATTTAAAATGACTTTGTTAATTTTTGTTAAGAATGAATAAAATTAAAAATAATTTATTTTTTAAAGATTAATTGAATTATTATTTTAATTATTATAAAAAATCAATTAAAGGATATGCTTGAATTGCAATTAGATCTTTAATAATATAAATATAGAGTCGAAAATTTAATGTATTCCTATTCAGTGAGGATATTTACATGGGAAAAACCCATGAATGACGCAGAACTTGTTAGTCATTTGAAGCATCATCAGATAAGAATTTGTCTTCAACATTAATCGAGAAAGTGTATGAAATAGATGTGTTCGTAAAAGGTAAGTGAAATTTTTATGAGAATACTTATTTCTCTTATACAATTAGAAAATATTTGTTGTTGAAGCATATGCATTTCTGAAGCTTAATCAAGAATTTAAAAGTAGTTTAAATATCTAAATTTAAATATGTGAGATAAATATGTCTTAAAAAGTTCAGTCACACCCTAGTTTATTCAAAAGAAAGTCGTGGTTTTAGTAAGTGATGCAAGTTAGTTAATATATATGTATTTTGTGAATTAATATGTAAATTATTTTCACGAAATATTTCCAATTCTGGTCATTCTCTTCTCTAACACTCCCATTTCCTTAAAAAATGATACTTACAATACTATCTCAAAATAATTATAAAGAATGATCTGCGATTAGTGGGGAAAATCACGTGATCTCTATTACGTAACATAAATGTGAACTAAATCTATATCTCACAAGCACTGCGCAGTGACTATTTCAGGTTTTTAAGACACACATAGGAATGTGTATATATATATATATATATATATATATAACCATAATATATAACAAATCGTCATCGATTTCCAATAATTGAAATTAAATTTATAATTTAACAAATATTCATAACACAGACATTTTACAGAATAAAGAAGGAACATGTAACTAATAATACAGAATTTTATTAAATGCAAATAATTCACTAGCATATTGCTGGCAATAAATCTATATGAAACATATGAAAAAAAAACCAATTTTTGATAAAGTCTGATTAAAGACATAAGATAATAGATCCAGTTGAATGATGTTGAACCAGAAAAAGCCGTAACATAAACATACAAAAGATAAAATGGATGAATGAAGCCGGAAGCTTATAAGGTATTTCACTTGATCACGGGTACTTAAAATACATTTATAAGCAAAAAACATAGTCGATTTCTGTAACGGAATTCAGCAATAAGCAAATATTGAATTCCATTATGTACCCAATCGACTAATCACCAGAGAATATTAAACAACCATGTAAAATATTAAACAATGTGATATCCACAACTATGAAAACAATTAAAAAATGAAACAAATTAAATCATAGTCAAACCCAGCACGAGGACAGCCAAGACATATTAACATTGACACAAACAGATAACGTACTTTGGCTTAAAATCCCGCTTAAATACTGACACAGTTAAAAGCTAATGCCACGGTTGCCGCAACAGATAGTTCATATAATAATTATTATTACAATCGATAATAATGATCCTGTAATAAATTACAAGAAGTTGTTTAAAATTAAACAATTAATAATTAATAGATAATAACAAATAAAAGTTTAATTTAAGAGTCCAAGGTAACCAAATAATATTAGAACAAAATAAATAATTATTTAAAGCTGCCAACTAACGGAAATTATAAGAAGTTATATTTAAGAAAGACAAATGATAAAGCAACTGACTAAAATAGTGTTTAGTGCTGCCATCTAGGATAGAAAACCGAATATAACATTAGATTAAATGTATTTAAAACCAAATATGTCATTTAGACTGCAGATAAATATCATTCCATAATATGCAACTTAATACTGATAATTATCAAATAACATTTTAATATAATGTGTACCACAACAGACATTTCATATAATAATAATTACTACCTACTATAATAATGATCCTGTTATAAATTACAAGAAGTGTTTAAAATTAAACAAATTAGTAATATATTTATTAAAACCTTCTGCTTGATTACATGTAAGAATATATTGGCACTTGTGTGTTAAAATAATATTAAGTTCTCACTGATGACTCATCATGCTAAAAGTTTGCAGTGATTTGAAATATTGTCTAATAATAACTTGCGTGTTTCTTAATAAATTTGTAAAAAATTCCTCTTTTATTTTATATTTGTTTTAATTATGAAAATCATTCTATAAATTTAATTGCGCATTAATTAAACTGAAAAAATATTAAACGAAAGGGTTATCACTTCCATTTGAAAGTGATAAATATTTATTAAAATTTTGATGATTAAAGTTATATGCTCAAAAAGCACAATCATTTTTTTCGTGTATTAATATTTATAAGAAATTATCTTAAAATATTTTTTTATTCATATTAAGAAAATTTTTGAAGTTTGTGTGGCTTCACATATTTACTAGATTAAAAGTTAAATGGGAATTACATTTTTTTCTATTAAATTTTACTTAATTAACATGTGTGAAGATCCTATATTTTTAATGATATTCTGTATATTTTCATATGTTCTAAATTCTTAGCAAAATATTTCTGAAAGGTTCCTAAAGGAGCATATATGTTATGAAGGCATTAATGACATTGACTAAACCAAAAAGTATGACCGATATATGTCTAAAACATTTCTTTCAATTCAAAAACATATCTGAGAAATGGTTTAAAAAAAAAAAACTGCAATTTTTAAAAATTACCTTTAGAAAACTTTTCATTTAAAAGAATAAAATCCTTAACCAAATTTCTAATTATCTTTAATTAATATTTAACTACTAACAATTATCTAATCCCTATTCCTCACTGTGTTTGCAAATAAACACTCAAGTAAAGTGAGTCATACTTATCATGGGAAGTGTTGTGCTTTTAGCCGCTTATTTGCCAAAGGGTTTTTCCATATAGGGAATACGTGCACATGCTAAAATTTGATGTTACATGAAACGAAAACAGCTAATATATATCACTCTTTAAAAAATTATTGTATGGTATTAAGTCTCTAAACACTTGTTATGAATTAATGGTGTGATTTGAAATATTTGTTAAGTATAATTTAAGTTTATTTTTTATTTTTGCTTCATACATTTACTAGATTAAAAGATCACTGGAAATTTAATTTTTTCTTCAAATATTCATCAAATTTCCTAGTTAGATATATATTTTTTTCATTCAATGAGTAAAGTTTAGTCAGAAACACGACACAAAAGTATAACTTCATTCACCTAACTAATGATAGTCTAAAATTACTAACCGACTAATACAAAACTTTCAATTCATTTATATATAACCGAGAAATATTTGTGAAAACATGGCTGCAATTCGAAAAAATAAGTTTAAAAAACATGTCACTTAAAAGAATCAAATCCTTCCCCAAATTTTATTCAAAAAACATTCACATTCCTATATAGATTTAAAAATTTCCACTGATTTTTTTATTCAAAAAATTTCTATTTCAAATAAAAATCTCATAACACTCAATTCATTAACAAAATGAAATGAAAATTCTTCATTAAGTTATTCAATTAAGTTAATCAATCTTCATTAAGTTAAGTTTCTTCATTAAGTTATTTTCTCATTGAAATTTTTTAATTATCATTTTTAATTACTATTTTTAATTAGTGAATATTTTTAATTATTTTTAGAATTCGACTGAAATAGTTGACTAAAAATAAATTTCAAACTCAAAAATTCCAAATTCCCTCATTAAAATTTCTAAAAAAAAATTTCTCATTAATTATTTTTAATTAATTTTTAAATGAATGAATTTTAATTATTCATTAAAACCTCGTACTAGAGCTGACTAATAATAATAATCATAATAATAACAAGGTTCGAAATTTATGTAACCGATCGAAAAAATACCCCCTCGTACTACACCTGAGTAAACATAAATTCAATCTCGAAAAATTTAAGTTCCTTCCTAAATATTTTAAATTCATTAATTTTTAGCTCACAGGCTATCAAAGCCTGAGAGCTAATGTGCCCGCCCGTTCTGTATGTATGTACGTATGTATGTATGTATGTATGTATGTATGTATGTATGTACGTAACGCTATAACTCTTGATAGAAACATCCGATTTGTTTCAAATTTTTTTTCTAGGTTCATTCTGATAAGGCGCTTCGCTGATCAGTTTTGGGAGTTCATTGGTTAAAGATAAAGGGGGAAAAACGGAGTTAGTCCAACCCCTTAATTCAGATAAATGGGTTTTTCATGCAGAATCATTCGATTTGCTCCGAATTTGGTATACCGGTTTATTATGTTAAGGAACTTCCCTGATTAGTTTTGGGGGTTCATTGGTTAAGGATAAAGGGGGGTTAGTCCACCCCTTTTAATTCAGATAAATGGGTTTTTCATGCAGAATCATTCGATTTGCCCCGAATTTGGTATACCGGTTTATTATGTTAAGGAACTTCACTGATTAGTTTTAAAGGTTCATTGGTTAAGGATAAAGGGGGAAAAGGGGGGGTTAGTCCACCCCTTTTAATTCAGATAAATGGGTTTTTCATACAGAATGATTCGATTTGCTCCGAAGTTGGTATACCGGTTTATTATGTTAAGGAACTTCCCTGATCAGATTTGGGGGTTCATTGGTTAAGGATAAAGGGGGAAGGGGGGCTAGTCCACCCCCCTTAATTTATATAAAAGGGTTTCACAGGCTATCAAAGCCTAAGAGCTAATGTGCCCGCCCGTTCTGTATGTACGTACGTATGTATGTATGTATGTATGTATGTACGTACGTAACGCGATAACTCTTGATAGAAACATCCGATTTCCTTCAAAAAAATTTTCTAGGTTTATTGTGATAAGGCGCTTCCCTGATTAGTTTTGGGAGTTCATTGGTTAAGAATAAAGGAGGAAAATGGGGGCTAGTCCACACCTTTAATTCAGATAAATGGGTTTTTCATGCAGAATGATTCGATTTGCTCCGAATTTGGTATACCGGTTTATTAGCTCACAGGCTATCAAAGCCTGAGAGCTAATGTGCCCGCCCGTTCTGTATGTATGTACGTACGTATGTCTGTACACGGAGAGGACGATTTTGTTAAAACAACAAAAAAATAGTTGTGCGTACCAAATTTTGCCCCATCTAAATATTTTTTGTTGGAATGACAATATCATTTTGTTAGTTCAAAAAAATTTTATTGAACGAACAAAATCATTTGATCAGTCGAACCAACATTTTGTTAGTTCAACCAAACATTTTAGCTGGGGCTATATTAACTAAATCTTTTTTTCCGTGTATGTATGTATGTATGTATGTACGTAACGCGATAACTCTTGATAGAAACATCCGATTTGCTTCAAAACTGTTTTCTAGGTTGATTGTGATAAGGCGCTTCCCTGATTACTTTTCGGAGTTCATTGGTTAAGGATAAAGAGGGAAAAACGGGGTTAAGCAAACCCCTTAATTCAGATAAATGGGTTTTTCATGCAGAATCATTCGATTTGCTCCGAATTTGATATACCGGTTTATTTTGTTAAGAAACTTCCCTGATTAGTTTTGGGGGTTCATTGGTTAAGGATAAAGGGGGTTTAGTCCACCCCCTTAATTTAGACAAAAGGGTTTTTCATGCAGAGTGATTCAATTTGCTCCGAATTTGGTATACCGTTTTATTATGTTAAGGAACATACCTTATTAGTTTTGGGGGCTCATTGGTTAAGGATAAAGGGGGGAAAAGGGTGTTAGTGCACCCCTTAATTCAGATAAATGAGTTTTTCATGCAAAATGATTCGATTTGCTCCGAATTTGGTATACCGGTTTATTATGTTAAGGAACTTCCCTGATTAGTTTTGGGGGTTAATTGGTTAAGAAAAAAGGGGGAAAGGGGGCTAGTCCACCCCCTTAATTCAGATAAATGGGTTTTTCATGCAGAATGATTCGATTTGCTCCGAATTTGGTATACCGGTTTATTATGTTAAGGAACTTCCCTGATTAGTTTTGGGGGTTCATTGGTTAAGGATAAAGGGAGAAGCGGGGGTAGCCCACATCACTTAATTTATATAAACGGGTTTTTCACGCAGAATTATTCGCTTTGCTCCAAATTTGGTATACCGGTTTATTATGTTAAGGAGCTTCCCTGATTCGTTTTGGGGATTCATTGGTTAAGGATAAAAGGGAGCTAGTCCACCCCCTGCATTTTGATAAATGGTTTTTTTGCAGGATTATTCGATTTGCTCCAAATTTGGTATACCACTTTATTATGATAAGGAGCTTTCCTGATTAGATTTGGAGGTTCACTGGTTAAGTAGAAAGGGGGAAACGGGGGCTAATTCCCCTTCACTTATTTTTTTGAGGGGCATTATTCTTTAAAATAAGAGTATGATATACAATTAGAGTGAATAGCCTGTGAGCTCAATGCCATCAGTTTAACTGGGCACTTCTCTTTTTTATTAATTACTTTTTAGCTCACAGGCTATCAAAACCTGACAGCTAATGTGCCCGCCCGTTCTGTATGTATGTACGTACGTATATATATATGTATGTATGTACGTAACGCCATAACTCTTGATAGAAACATCCGATTTGCTTCAAAAATTTTTTCTAGGTTCATTGTGATAAGGCGCTTCCCTGATTAGTTTTGGGAGTTCATTGGTTAAGGATAAAGGGGGAAAAACGTGGTTAGTCCAACCCCTTAATTCAGATAAATGGGTTTTTCATGCAGAACCGTTCTATTTGCTCCGAATTTGGTATACCGGTTTATTATGTTAAGGAACTTCCCTGATTAGTTTTGAGGGTTCATTGGTTAAGGATAAAGGGGGAAAAGGGGGGTTAGTCCACCCCTTTTAATTCAGATAAATGGGTTTTTCATGCAGAATGATTCGATTTGCTCCGTATTTTGTATACCGGTTTATTATGCTAAGGAAGTTCCCTGATTAGTTTTGGAGGTTCATTGGTTAAGGATAAAGGGGGAAAAGGGGGGTTAGTCTACCCCCTTAATTCAGATAAATGGGTTTTTCATGCAGAACCATTCGATTTGCTCCGAATTTCGTATACCGGTTTATTATGTTAAGGAACTTCCCTGATTAGTTTTGAAGGTTCATTGGTTAAGGATAAAGGGGGGTTCGTCCACCCCCTAAATTCAGATAAATGGGTTTTTCCTGCAGAATCATTCGATTTGCCCCGAATTTGGTATACCGGTTTATTATGTTAAGGAACTTCCCTGATTAGTTTTGAAGGTTCATTGGTTAAGGATAAAGGGGGAAAAGGGGGGTTAGTCCACCCCTTTTAATTCAGATAAATGGGTTTTTCATGCAGAATGATTCGATTTTCACCAAATTTGGTATACCGGTTTATTATGTTAAGGAACTTCCCTGATCAGTTTTGGGGGTTCATTGGTTAAGGATAAAGGGGGAAGGGGGGCTAGTCCACCCCCCTTAATTTATATAAAAGGGTTTCACAGGCTATCAAAGCCTAAGAGCTAATGTGCCCGCCCGTTCTGTATGTACGTACGTATGTATGTATGTATGTATGTATGTATGTACGTACGTAACGCGATAACTCTTGATAGAAACATCCGATTTCCTTCAAAAAAAATTTCTACGTTCATTGTGATAAGGCGCTTCCCTGATTAGTTTTCGGAGTTCATTGGTTAAGAATAAAGGAGGAAAATGGGGGCTAGTCCACCCCCTTAATTCAGATAAATGGGTTTTTCATGCAGAATAATTCAATTTGCTCCGAATTTGGTATACCGTTTTATTATGTTAAGGAACTTCCCTTATTAGTTTTGGGGGCTCATTGGTTAAGGATAAAGGGGGAAAAAGGGTGTTAGTCCACCCCTTAATTCAGATAACTGAGTTTTTCATGCAGATTGATTCGATTTGCTCCGAATTTGGTATACCGGTTTATTATGTTAAGGAACTTCCCTGATTAGTTTTGGGGGTTCATTGGTTAAGAATAAAGGGGGGCTAGTCCACCCCCTACATTTTGATAAATGGTTTTTTTGCAGGATTATTCGATTTGCTCCGAATTTGGTATACCGGTTTATTATGTTAAGGAACTTCCCTGATTAGTTTTGAGGGTTCATTGGTTAAGGATAAAGGGAGAAGCGGGGGTAGCCCACATCACTTAATTTATATAAACGGGTTTTTCACGCAGAATTATTCGCTTTGCTCCAAATTTGGTATACCGGTTTATTATGTTAAGGAGCTTCCCTGATTCGTTTTGGGGATTCATTGGTTAAGGATAAAGGGGGGCTAGTCCACCCCCTACATTTTGATAAATGGTTTTTTTGCTGGATTATTCGATTTGCTCCAAATTTGGTATACCGCTTTATTATGATAAGGAGCTTTCCTGATTAGATTTGGAGCTTCACTGGTTAAGTAGAAAGGGGGAAACGGGGGCTAATTCCCCTTCACTTATTTTTTTTCACTTATTTTTATTCTTTAAAACTAACTGACCCGCCCGGCGTTGCCCGGGCCTTAATAATATTCGTAAATGAATCTGAAATTTTTATCGCAGGTGCATACAGAGGGGAGTGGGAGTGGAGACTGCAAATTACCAGGGGCCGACTCTTGTTCAGTTCCAAAGTTGTGTAAATTCACAGGTTAAGTTTTTTCATTTTTATATGTCTCATGCTCTTTTTATTCCAAATTAATTGTGAATTCAATTAAAATTTAATTATATTTTCAATAATTTAATTTTTTATTTAAAATCTTTAGATGAAAAAGCAATTACAACATAAACTGTAATAATTGAAAATGAAATAATAAAATTGTAAGCAAATATTACTATATAGAATGTTTTAAAAAGTACCATCCAGCAAATTTATTTTCTAATAGAGTAAAGCCTGTTTCTAATGGAATCCTGCAATAAACAACAACAACAAAAAAAAGTTACAGCTTCCCTCTCTCGCCAAAAATGTTATTATGCTTTGTTCAATTTAAATAACCTGCATAAAACGGAATTTATCACTGGTCGTTTCCGTCTAAGTAGGTTCTATTGTATCTTACTTCTGGTGGGCCCATAATAATATTCTTAAATGAACCTGAAATTCGAATCGAAGTAAACAAAAGGAAGTAAACAAAATTACTTCACGTCATGACAACATTTTTAAATTTCTTGCTGCTGATTAATTCGCATTTCCAATATAGTGCTTTTCAGAAATTGCACGTTTTACTCAAAGTTCCACAGTTATGCCCCCCGGAACGTTTAAATCAATAATTTGGATTTCAGAAGCAACGCGTGCACTCTGCGGTTATTAAGCCTATTTTAGCGATCGCTTATGCTCTGTGTTTAACTTTATTACCGATTTAATCTATTTCAATTTTCTGTTCTTAATTCGGCTTCTTCTTCACTTTCAAGTATTCACCGAGATCTTTTACGGGCATTTCAAATGATATTTTGAAGCTCTATAATTGCAGCGAAAGAGGGAAACATCATGGAGCATTTTCCTCTACGGCGAAATGTAAATAAACCCGATGCCCCTAAATCCTGCCAAAGGACTTTTCACAATAACCAATGAGATGCGTTTCTCGGGCGTTGCCATTAGACAATAACAAATAATCGCGATTTCTGTGCCACGTACGTTAGCGTAATATATATATAGATAAGAGTATGATATACAATTAGTGTGAATAGCCTGTGAGCTCAATGCCATCAGTTTAACTGGGCACTTCTCTTTTTTATTAATTACTTTTTAGCTCACAGGCTATCAAAACCAGAGAGCTAATGTGCCCGCCCGTTCTGTATGTATGTACGTACGTATGTATATATGTATGTATGTATGCATGTTCGTAACGCGATAACTCTTGATACAAACATCCGATTTCCTTCAAAAAAATTTTCTAGGTTCATTGTGATAAGGCGCTTCCCTGATTAGTTTTGGGAGTTCATTGGTTAAGGATAAAGGGGGAAAAGGGGGATTAGTCCACCCTTTTTAATTCAGATAAAGGGGTTTTTCATGCAGAATGATTCGATTTGCTCCGAATTTGGTATACCGGTTTATTATGTTAAGGAACTTCCCTGATTAGTTTTGGGGGTTCATTGGTTAAGTATAAAGGGGGAAAAGGGAGGTTGGCCCGCCCCTCTTAAATTAGATAAATGGTTTTTTCATGCAGAATGATTCGATTTGCTCCGAAGTTGGTATACCGGTTTATTATGTTAAGGGACTTCCCTGATTATTTTTGGTTGTTCATTGGTTAAGGATAAAGGGGGAAGATTTTTAGCTCACAGGCTATCAAAGCCTGAGAGCTAATGTGCCCGTCCATTCTGTATGTATGTTTGTACGTACGTATGTATGTATGTATGTATGTATGTATGTATGTACGTAACGCGATAACTCTTGATAGAAACATCCGATTTGCTTCAAGATTTTTTTCTAGGTTCATTGTGATAAGGCGCTTCCCTGATTAGTTTTGAGAGTTCATTGGTTATGGATAAAGGGGGAAGAAAGGGGTTAGTCCAAACCCTTAATTCAGATAAATGGGTTTTCATGCAGAATCATTCGATTTGCTCCGAACTTGATATACCGGTTTATTATGCTAAGGAAGTTCCCTGATTAGTTTTGGAGGTTCATTGGTTAAGGATAAAGGCTGAAAAGGGGGGTTAGCCCACCCCCTTAATTCAGATAAATGTGTTTTTCCTGCAGAATTATTCGATTTGCCCCGAATTTGGTATACCGGTTTATTATGTTAAGAAACTTCCCTGATTAGTTTTGGGGGTTCATTGGTTAAGGATAAAGGGGGAAAAGGAGGGTTAGTCCACCCCTTTTAATTCAGATAAATGGGTTTTTCATGCAGAATGATTCGATTTACCCCGAATTTGGTATACCGGTTTATTATGTTAAGGAACTTCCCTGATTAGTTTTGAGAGTTCATTGGTTAAGGATAAAGGGGGAAAAGGGGGGTTAGTCCACCTCTTTTAATTCAGATAAATGGGTTTTTCATGCAGAATGATTCGATTTGCTCCGTATTTTGTATACCGGTTTATAATGTTAAGGAACTTCCCTGATTAGTTTTGGGGGTTCATTGGTTAAGGATAAAATGGGAAAAGGGGGGTTAGTCCACCCCCTTAATTCAGATTAAAGGGTTTTTCATGCAGGATGATTCGATTTGCTCCGAATTTGGTATACCGGTTTATTATGTTAAGAAACTTCCCTGATTAGATTTGTGGGTTCATTGGTTAAGGATAAAGGGGGAAAAATGGGGTTAGTCCACCCCTTTTAATTCAGATAAATGGGTTTTTTATGAAGAATGATTCGATTTGCTCCGAATTTGGTATACCGGTTTATTATGTTAAGAGCCTATTTCAGTCAAGTGAAAAGACCCGTTCGCTAATGCTAATCCTATGGAAGAAATCTATAAAGATATCTCGGTTGCATTTTAATATTTTTAAATGATTTTTTTTGCATTGGATAGCTGAGGTCGATCTTTACATCTGCCGTCTTTTACTTTTTCGATTTCGATTAAAGATTTTTTTTATAAGGATGCTTTCAGTTTCGAAACCGGTTCCGAAAATGAAACTGTCCTCATTAAAAATATCTGTAAACAAAATCGAAAAAGTAAAAAACAGCATTTGTACAGATCGATCTCAGCTAGCCAATGCCATGAAATCATTTAAAAATATTAAAATGCAACCGAGATATCTTTATAATTTTCTTCCCTAGGATTAGCATTAGCGAACGGGTCTTTTCACTTGACTGAAGTAGCCTTTTAAGGAACTTCCCTGATTAGTTTTGGGGGTTGGTTGGTTAAGGATAAAGAGGGAAAAGGGGGGTTAGTCCACCCCTTTTAATTCAGATAAAAGGGTTTTTCATGCAGAATCATTCGATTTGATCCGAATTCTGTATACCGGTTTATTATGTTAAGGAACTTCCCTGATTAGTTTTGGGGGTTCATTGGTTAAGGATAAAGGGGGAAAAGGGAGGTTAGCCCGCCCCTCTTAAATTAGATAAATGGTTTTTTCATGCAGAAGGATTCGATTTGCTCCGAAGTTGGTATACCGGTTTATTATGTTAAGGGGACAAGGGACCTTAAAATCCTTAAAAATAATTTTTTTATTTTTTGTAAATTTCACCTAAATATTACTCAAGGGTACATTATATGCATTATGGCATGTATTTAGCACAAAAAAAAATTAAAAAAAAATTATTTTTGAGAAAAAATGGAATTTTACGCGTTGTCTTAGAAATCTTCGAAATGCCCCCTGCGTTCTCCATATCAATGAAAATCCCCAATATTTTTTATAAAAGTTTGTTTTATATATATAAATAAAATAGAGCATCGAATTTTAAATATTTGAATTTAAAGGTAAAAAAAAAAAAAATTAAAAATTTTGAAATTTTTTCGAAAAAATTTCAAAAATTTTCAATTTTTCATTTTTTTTAACTTTAAAATTCAAATATATAAAACTTGATGCTCTATATTATTTATATATATAAAACAGACTTTTATAAAAAATATTGGGGATTTTCATTGATATGGGATGCATAGGGGGCATTTCGAAGATTTCTAAGACGACGCGTAAAATTCCATTTTTTTCTCAAAAATAATTTTTTTTTTTTTTGTGCTAAATGCATGCCATAATGCATATAATGTACCCCTGAATAATATTTTAGATAAAATTTACATAAAATTTTAAAAAATGAAAATTTTTGAAAATTTCTCGAAAAAATTTCAAAATTTTTAATTTTTTTTTTTTTTTTTTACCTTTAAATTCAAATATATAAAATTCGATGCTCTATTTTATTTATATATATAAATCAAACTTTTATAAAAAATATTGGGAATTTTCATTGATATGGGACGCGCAGGGGGCATTTCGAAGATTTCCAAGACGATGCGTAAAATTCCATTTTTTTCGCAAAAATAAAATTCTTTTTACATTTTTTTGTGATAAATGCATGCCATAATACATATAATGTACCTTTAAATAATATTTAGAATGAAATTTACAAAAAATAAAGAAAAAATTGAAAAACTTTGAAATTTTGTAATTTTTTCGAAAAAATTTCAAAATTTTTCAATTTTTTTTTTTTTTACCTTTAAATTGAAATATATAAAATTCGATGCTCTATTTTGCTTATATATATAAACCAAACTTTTATAAAAAGTATTGGGGATTTTCATTGATATGGAAGACGCGGGGGCATTTCGAAGATTTCTAAGACGACGCATAAAATTCCATTTTTTTCTCAAAAATAAATTTTTTTTTTAAATTTTTTTGTGATAAATGCATGGCATAATGCATATAATGTACCCTTGAATAATATTTAAGGTGAAATTTACAAAAAATAAAAAAAAATTATTTTAAGGTCCCTTGTCCCCTTAAGGGACAAGGGACCTGGTTAGATTTGGGGGTTCATTGGTTAAGGATAAAGGGGGAAAAACGGGGTTAGTCCAACCCCTTAATTCAGGTAAATGGGTTTTTCATGCAGAATCATTCGATTTGCTCCGAATTTGGTATACCGGTTTATTATGTTAAGGAACTTCCCTGATTAGTTTTGGGGGTTCATTGGTTAAGGATAAAGGGGGAAAAGGGGGGTTAGTCCAACCCTTTTAATTCAGATAAAAGGGTTTTTCATGCAGAATGATTCGATTTGCTCCGAATTTGGTATACCGGTTTATTATGTTAAGGAACTTCCCTGATTAGTTTTGAGGGTTCATTGGTTAAGGATAAAGGGGGGAAAATGGGGTTAGTCCAACGCTTTTAATTCAGATAAAATGGTTTTTCATGCAGAATGATTCGATTTGCTCAGAATTTGGTATACCGGTTTATTATGTTAAGAAAGTTCCATGATTAGTTTTGGGGGTTCATTGGTTAAGCATAAAGGGGGAAAAGGGGGGTTAGTCCACCCCCTTAATTCAGACAAAAGGTTTTTTCATGCAGAATGATTCACTTTGCTCCGAATTTGGTATACCGTTTTATTATGTTAAGGAACTTCCCTTATTAGTTTTGGGGGCTCATTGGTTAAGGATAAAGGGGGGAAAAGGGTGTTAGTCCACCCCTTAATTCAGATAACTGAGTTTTTCATGCAGATTGATTCGATTTGCTCCGAATTTGGTATACCGGTTTATTATGTTAAGGAACTTCCCTGATTAGTTTTGGGGGTTCATTGGTTAAGAATAAAGGGGGGCTAGTCCACCCCCTACATTTTGATAAATGGTTTTTTTGCAGGATTATTCGATCTGCTCCGAATTTGGTATACCGGTTTATTATGTTAAGGAACTTCCCTGATTAGTTTTGAGGGTTCATTGGTTAAGGATAAAGGGAGAAGCGGGGGTAGCCCACATCACTTAATTTATATAAACGGGATTTTCACGCAGAATTATTCGCTTTGCTCCAAATTTGGTATACCGGTTTATTATGTTAAGGAGCTTCCCTGATTCGTTTTGGGGATTCATTGGTTAAGGATAAAGGGGGGCTAGTCCACCCACTACATTTTGATAAATGGTTTTTTTGCAGGATTATTCGATTTGCTCCAAATTTGGTATACCGCTTTATTATGATAAGGAGCTTTCCTGATTAGATTTGGAGGTTCACTGGTTAAGTAGAAAGGGGGAAACGGGGGCTAATTCACTTCACTTATTTTTTTTCACTTATTTTTATTCTTTAAAATAAGAGTATGATATACAATTAGTGTGAATAGCCTGTGAGCTCAATGCCATCAGTTTAACTGGGCACTTCTCTTTTTTATTAATTACTTTTTAGCTCACAGGCTATCAAAACCAGAGAGCTAATGTGCCCGCCCGTTCTGTATGTATGTACGTACGTATGTGTATATGTATGTATGTATGTATGTTCGTAACGCGATAACTCTTGATAGAAACATCCGATTTGCTTCAAAAATTTTTTCTAGGTTCATTGTGATAAGGCGCTTCCCTGATTAGTTTTGGGAGTTCATTGGTTAAGGATAAAGGGGGAAAAGGGGGATTAGTCCACCCTTTTTAATTCAGATAAATGGGTTTTTCATGCAGAATGATTCGATTTGCTCCGAATTTGGTATACCGGTTTATTTATTAAGGAACTTCCCTGATTAGTTTTGGGGGTTCATTGGTTAAGGATAAAGGGGGACAAGGGAGGTTAGCCCGCCCCACTTAAATTAGATAAATGGTTTTTTCATGCAGAATGATTCGATTTGCTCCGAAGTTGGTATACCGGTTTATTATGTTAAGGGACTTCCCTGATTAGTTTTGGGGGTTCATTGGTTAAGGATAAAGGGGGAAGATTTTTAGCTCACAGGCAATCAAGGACTGAGAGCTAATGTGCCCGCCCGTTCTGTATGTATGTTTGTACGTACGTATGTATGTATGTATGTATGTATGTATGTATGTATGTATGTATGTACGTAACACGATAACTCTTGATAGAAACATCCGATTTGCTTCAAAATTTTTTTCTAGGTTCATTGTGATAAGGCGCTTCCCTGATTAGTTTTGAGAGTTCATTGGTTATGGATAAAGGGGGAAGAAAGGGGTTAGTCCAACCCCTTAATTCAGATAAATGTGTTTTTCATGCAGAATCATTCGATTTGCTCCGAATATGATATACCGGTTTATTATGCTAAGGATGTTCCCTGATTAGTATTGGAGGTTCATTCGTCAAGGATAAAGGCTGAAAAGGGGGGTTAGCCCACCCCCTTAATTCAGATAAATGTGTTTTTCATGCAGAATTATTCGATTTGCCCCGAATTTGGTATACCGGTTTATTATGTTAAGAAACTTCCCTGATTAGTTTTGGGGGTTCATTGGTTAAGGATAAAGGGGAAAAAGGAGGGTTAGTCCACCCCTTTTAATTCAGATAAATGGGTTTTTCATGCAGAATGATTCGATTTACCCCGAATTTGGTATACCGGTTTATTATGTTAAGGAACTTCCCTGATTAGTTTTGAGAGTTCATTGGTTAAGGATAAAGGGGGAAAAGGGCGGTTAGTCCACCCCTTTTAAATCAGATAAATGGGTTTTTCATGCAGAATGATTCGATTTGCTCCGTATTTTGTATACCGGTTTATAATGTTAAGGAACTTCCCTGATTAGTTTTGGGGGTTCATTGGTTAAGGATAAAGGGGGAAAAGGGGGGTTAGTCCACCCCCTTAATTCAGATAAATGGGTTTTTCATGCAGAATCATTCGATTTGCACCGAATTTGGTATACCGGTTTATTATGTTAAGGAACTTCCCTGATTAGTTTTGAGGGTTCATTGGTTAAGGATAAAGGGGGAAAAGGGGGGGTTAGTCCAACCCTTTTAATTCAGATAAAAGGGTTTTTCATGCAGGATGATTCGATTTGCTCCGAATTTGGTATACCGGTTTATTATGTTAAGAAACTTCCCTGATTAGATTTGGGGGTTCATTGGTTAAGGATAAAGGGGGGAAAATGGGGTTAGTCCACCCCTTTTAATTCAGATAAATGGGTTTTTTATGAAGAATGATTCGATTTGCTCCGAATTTGGTATACCGGTTTATTATGTTAAGAGCCTATTTCAGTCAAGTGAAAAGACCCGTTCGCTAATGCTAATCCTATGGAAGAAATTTATAAAGATATCTCGGTTGCATTTTAATATTTTTAAATGACTTTTTTTGCATTGGATAGCTGAGGTCGATCTTTACATCTGCCGTCTTTTACTTTTTCGATTTCGATTAAAGATTTTTTTTATAAGGATGCTTTCAGTTTCGAAACCGGTTCCGAAAATGAAACTGTCCTCATTAAAAATATCTGTAAACAAAATCGAAAAAGTAAAAAACAGCATTTGTACAGATCGATCTCAGCTAGCCAATGCCATGAAATCATTTAAAAATATTAAAATGCAACCGAGATATCTTTATAATTTTCTTCCCTAGGATTAGCATTAGCGAACGGGTCTTTTCACTTGACTGAAGTAGCCTCTTAAGGAACTTCCCTGATTAGTTTTGGGGGTTGGTTGGTTAAGGATAAAGAGGGAAAAGGGGGGTTAGTCCACCCCTTTTAATTCAGATAAAAGGGTTTTTCATGCAGAATGATTCGATTTGCTCAAAATATGGTATACCGGTTTATTATGTTAAGAAACTTCCCTGATTAGTTTTGGGGGTTCGTTGGTTAAGGATAAAGGGGGAAAAGGGGGATTAGTCCGCCCTTTTTAATTCCGATAAATGGGTTTTTCATGCAGAATGATTCGATTTGATCCGAATTTGGTATACCGGTTTATTATGTTAAGGAACTTCCCTGATTAGTTTTGGGGGTTCATTGGTTAAGGATAAAGGGGGAAAAGGGAGGTTTGCCCGCCCCTCTTAAATTAGATAAATGGTTTTTTCATGCAGAAGGATTCGATTTGCTCCGAAGTTGGTATACCGGTTTATTATGTTAAGGGACTTACCTGGTTAGATTTGGGGGTTCATTGGTTAAGGATAAAGGGGGAAAAACGGGGTTATTCCAACCCCTTAATTCAGGTAAATGGGTTTTTCGTGCAGAATCATTCGATTTGCTCCGAATTTGGTATACCGGTTTATTATGTTAAGGAACTTCCCTGATTAGTTTTGGGGGTTCATTGGTGAAGGATAAAGGGGGAAAAGGGGGGTTAGTCCAACCCTTTTAATTCAGATAAAAGGGTTTTTCATGCAGAATGATTCGATTTGCTCCGAATTTGGTATACCGGTTTATTATGTTAAGGAACTTCCCTGATTAGTTTTGAGGGTTCATTGGTTAAGGATAAAGGGGGAAAAATGGGGTTAGTCCAACCCTTTTAATTCAGATAAAATGGTTTTTCATGCAGAATGATTCGATTTGCTCAGAATTTGGTATACCGGTTTATTATGTTAAGAAACTTCCACGATTAGTTTTGGGGGTTCATTGGTTAAGCATAAAGGGGGAAAAGGGGGGTTAGTCCACCCCTTTTAATTCAGATAAATGGGTTTTTCCTGCAGAATGATTCGATTTGCTCCGAATTTGGTATACCGGTTTATTATGTTAAGGCACTTCCCTGATTAGTTTTGGGGGTTCATCGGTTAAGGATAAAGGGGGAAGGGGGGGCTAGTCCAACCCCCCTTAATTTATATAAACGGGTTTTTCATGCAGAATTATTCGCTTTGCTCCAAATTTGGTATACCGGTTTATTATGTTAAGGAGCTTCCCTGATTCGTTTTGGGGATTCATTGGTTAAGGTTAAAGGGGGGGCTAGTCCAGCCCCTTAATTTAGATAAATGGTTTTTTTTTTTTGCAGGATTATTCGATTTTCTCCGAATTTGGTATACCGGTTTATTATGATAAGGAGCTTCCCAGATTAGTTTTGGGGGTTCATTGGTTAAGGATAAAGGGGGAAGATTTTTAGCTCACAGGCTATCAAAGCCTGAGAGCTAATGTGCCCGCCCGTTCTGTATGTATGTATGTATGTATGTATGTATGTATGTACGTAACACGATAACTCTTGATAGAAACATCCGATTTGCTTCAAAATTTATTTCTAGGTTCATTGTGATAAGGCGCTTCCCTGATTAGTTTTGAGAGTTCATTGGTTATGGATAAAGGGGGAAGAAAGGGGTTAGTCCAACCCCTTAATTCAGGTAAATGGGTTTTTCATGCAGAATCATTCGATTTGCTCCGAATTTGGTATACCGGTTTATTATGTTAAGGAACTTCCCTGATTAGTTTTGAGGGTTCATTGGTTAAGGATAAAGGGGGGAAAATGGGGTTTGTCCAACGCTTTTAATTCAGATAAAATGGTTTTTCATGCAGAATGATTCGATTTGCTCAGAATTTGGTATACCGGTTTATTATGTTAAGAAAGTTCCATGATTAGTTTTGGGGGTTCATTGGTTAAGCATAAAGGGGGAAAAGGGGGGTTAGTCCACCCCCTTAATTCAGACAAAAGGTTTTTTCATGCAGAATGATTCACTTTGCTCCGAATTTGGTATACCGTTTTATTATGTTAAGGAACTTCCCTTATTAGTTTTGGGGGCTCATTGGTTAAGGATAAAGGGGGGAAAAGGGTGTTAGTCCACCCCTTAATTCAGATAACTGAGTTTTTCATGCAGATTGATTCGATTTGCTCCGAATTTGGTATACCGGTTTATTATGTTAAGGAACTTCCCTGATTAGTTTTGGGGGTTCATTGGTTAAGAATAAAGGGGGGCTAGTCCACCCCCTACATTTTGATAAATGGTTTTTTTGCAGGATTATTCGATCTGCTCCGAATTTGGTATACCGGTTTATTATGTTAAGGAACTTCCCTGATTAGTTTTGAGGGTTCATTGGTTAAGGATAAAGGGAGAAGCGGGGGTAGCCCACATCACTTAATTTATATAAACGGGATTTTCACGCAGAATTATTCGCTTTGCTCCAAATTTGGTATACCGGTTTATTATGTTAAGGAGCTTCCCTGATTCGTTTTGGGGATTCATTGGTTAAGGATAAAGGGGGGCTAGTCCACCCACTACATTTTGATAAATGGTTTTTTTGCAGGATTATTCGATTTGCTCCAAATTTGGTATACCGCTTTATTATGATAAGGAGCTTTCCTGATTAGATTTGGAGGTTCACTGGTTAAGTAGAAAGGGGGAAACGGGGGCTAATTCACTTCACTTATTTTTTTTCACTTATTTTTATTCTTTAAAATAAGAGTATGATATACAATTAGTGTGAATAGCCTGTGAGCTCAATGCCATCAGTTTAACTGGGCACTTCTCTTTTTTATTAATTACTTTTTAGCTCACAGGCTATCAAAACCAGAGAGCTAATGTGCCCGCCCGTTCTGTATGTATGTACGTACGTATGTGTATATGTATGTATGTATGTATGTTCGTAACGCGATAACTCTTGATAGAAACATCCGATTTGCTTCAAAAATTTTTTCTAGGTTCATTGTGATAAGGCGCTTCCCTGATTAGTTTTGGGAGTTCATTGGTTAAGGATAAAGGGGGAAAAGGGGGATTAGTCCACCCTTTTTAATTCAGATAAATGGGTTTTTCATGCAGAATGATTCGATTTGCTCCGAATTTGGTATACCGGTTTATTTATTAAGGAACTTCCCTGATTAGTTTTGGGGGTTCATTGGTTAAGGATAAAGGGGGACAAGGGAGGTTAGCCCGCCCCACTTAAATTAGATAAATGTTTTTTTCATGCAGAATGATTCGATTTGCTCCGAAGTTGGTATACCGGTTTATTATGTTAAGGGACTTCCCTGATTAGTTTTGGGGGTTCATTGGTTAAGGATAAAGGGGGAAGATTTTTAGCTCACAGGCTATCAAGGACTGAGAGCTAATGTGCCCGCCCGTTCTGTATGTATGTTTGTACGTACGTATGTATGTATGTATGTATGTATGTATGTATGTACGTAACACGATAACTCTTGATAGAAACATCCGATTTGCTTCAAAATTTTTTTCTAGGTTCATTGTGATAAGGCGCTTCCCTGATTAGTTTTGAGAGTTCATTGGTTATGGATAAAGGGGGAAGAAAGGGGTTAGTCCAACCCCTTAATTCAGATAAATGTGTTTTTCATGCAGAATCATTCGATTTGCTCCGAATATGATATACCGGTTTATTATGCTAAGGATGTTCCCTGATTAGTATTGGAGGTTCATTCGTCAAGGATAAAGGCTGAAAAGGGGGGTTAGCCCACCCCCTTAATTCAGATAAATGTGTTTTTCATGCAGAATTATTCGATTTGCCCCGAATTTGGTATACCGGTTTATTATGTTAAGAAACTTCCCTGATTAGTTTTGGGGGTTCATTGGTTAAGGATAAAGGGGAAAAAGGAGGGTTAGTCCACCCCTTTTAATTCAGATAAATGGGTTTTTCATGCAGAATGATTCGATTTACCCCGAATTTGGTATACCGGTTTATTATGTTAAGGAACTTCCCTGATTAGTTTTGAGAGTTCATTGGTTAAGGATAAAGGGGGAAAAGGGCGGTTAGTCCACCCCTTTTAAATCAGATAAATGGGTTTTTCATGCAGAATGATTCGATTTGCTCCGTATTTTGTATACCGGTTTATAATGTTAAGGAACTTCCCTGATTAGTTTTGGGGGTTCATTGGTTAAGGATAAAGGGGGAAAAGGGGGGTTAGTCCACCCCCTTAATTCAGATAAATGGGTTTTTCATGCAGAATCATTCGATTTGCACCGAATTTGGTATACCGGTTTATTATGTTAAGGAACTTCCCTGATTAGTTTTGAGGGTTCATTGGTTAAGGATAAAGGGGGAAAAGGGGGGTTAGTCCAACCCTTTTAATTCAGATAAAAGGGTTTTTCATGCAGGATGATTCGATTTGCTCCGAATTTGGTATACCGGTTTATTATGTTAAGAAACTTCCCTGATTAGATTTGGGGTTCATTGGTTAAGGATAAAGGGGGGAAAATGGGGTTAGTCCACCCCTTTTAATTCAGATAAATGGGTTTTTTATGAAGAATGATTCGATTTGCTCCGAATTTGGTATACCGGTTTATTATGTTAAGAGCCTATTTCAGTCAAGTGAAAAGACCCGTTCGCTAATGCTAATCCTATGGAAGAAATTTATAAAGATATCTCGGTTGCATTTTAATATTTTTAAATGACTTTTTTTGCATTGGATAGCTGAGGTCGATCTTTACATCTGCCGTCTTTTACTTTTTCGATTTCGATTAAAGATTTTTTTTATAAGGATGCTTTCAGTTTCGAAACCGGTTCCGAAAATGAAACTGTCCTCATTAAAAATATCTGTAAACAAAATCGAAAAAGTAAAAAACAGCATTTGTACAGATCGATCTCAGCTAGCCAATGCCATGAAATCATTTAAAAATATTAAAATGCAACCGAGATATCTTTATAATTTTCTTCCCTAGGATTAGCATTAGCGAACGGGTCTTTTCACTTGACTGAAGTAGCCTCTTAAGGAACTTCCCTGATTAGTTTTGGGGGTTGGTTGGTTAAGGATAAAGAGGGAAAAGGGGGGTTAGTCCACCCCTTTTAATTCAGATAAAAGGGTTTTTCATGCAGAATGATTCGATTTGCTCAAAATATGGTATACCGGTTTATTATGTTAAGAAACTTCCCTGATTAGTTTTGGGGGTTCGTTGGTTAAGGATAAAGGGGGAAAAGGGGGATTAGTCCGCCCTTTTTAATTCCGATAAATGGGTTTTTCATGCAGAATGATTCGATTTGATCCGAATTTGGTATACCGGTTTATTATGTTAAGGAACTTCCCTGATTAGTTTTGGGGGTTCATTGGTTAAGGATAAAGGGGGAAAAGGGAGGTTAGCCCGCCCCTCTTAAATTAGATAAATGGTTTTTTCATGCAGAAGGATTCGATTTGCTCCGAAGTTGGTATACCGGTTTATTATGTTAAGGGACTTACCTGGTTAGATTTGGGGGTTCATTGGTTAAGGATAAAGGGGGAAAAACGGGGTTATTCAAACACCTTAATTCAGGTAAATGGGTTTTTCATGCAGAATCATTCGATTTGCTCCGAATTTGGTATACCGGTTTATTATGTTAAGGAACTTCCCTGATTAGTTTTGGGGGTTCATTGGTGAAGGATAAAGGGGGAAAAGGGGGGTTAGTCCAACCCTTTTAATTCAGATAAAAGGGTTTTTCATGCAGAATGATTCGATTTGCTCCGAATTTGGTATACCGGTTTATTATGTTAAGGAACTTCCCTGATTAGTTTTGAGGGTTCATTGGTTAAGGATAAAGGGGGAAAAATGGGGTTAGTCCAACCCTTTTAATTCAGATAAAATGGTTTTTCATGCAGAATGATTCGATTTGCTCAGAATTTGGTATACCGGTTTATTATGTTAAGAAACTTCCACGATTAGTTTTGGGGGTTCATTGGTTAAGCATAAAGGGGGAGAAGGGGGGTTAGTCCACCCCTTTTAATTCAGATAAATGGGTTTTTCCTGCAGAATGATTCGATTTGCTCCGAATTTGTTATACCGGTTTATTATGTTAAGGCACTTCCCTGATTAGTTTTGGGGGTTCATCGGTTAAGGATAAAGGGGGAAGGGGGGGCTAGTCCAACCCCCCTTAATTTATATAAACGGGTTTTTCATGCAGAATTATTCGCTTTGCTCCAAATTTGGTATACCGGTTTATTATGTTAAGGAGCTTCCCTGATTCGTTTTGGGGATTCATTGGTTAAGGTTAAAGGGGGGGCTAGTCCAGCCCCTTAATTTAGATAAATGGTTTTTTTTTTTTGCAGGATTATTCGATTTTCTCCGAATTTGGTATACCGGTTTATTATGATAAGGAGCTTCCCAGATTAGTTTTGGGGGTTCATTGGTTAAGGATAAAGGGGGAAGATTTTTAGCTCACAGGCTATCAAAGCCTGAGAGCTAATGTGCCCGCCCGTTCTGTATGTATGTATGTATGTATGTATGTATGTATGTATGTATGTACGTAACACGATAACTCTTGATAGAAACATCCGATTTGCTTCAAAATTTATTTCTAGGTTCATTGTGATAAGGCGCTTCCCTGATTAGTTTTGAGAGTTCATTGGTTATGGATAAAGGGGGAAGAAAGGGGTTAGTCCAACCCCTTAATTCAGATAAATGGGTTTTTCATGCAGAATCATTCGATTTGCTCCGAACTTGATATACCGGTTTATTATGCTAAGGAAGTTCCCTGATTAGTTTTGGAGGTTCATTGGTTAAGGATAATGGCTGAAAAGGGGGGGTTAGCCCACCCCCTTAATTCAGATAAATGTGTTTTTCATGCAGAATTATTCGATTTGCCCCGAATTTGGTATACCGTTTTATTATGTTAAGAAACTTCCCTGATTACTTTTGGGGGTTCATTGGTTAAGGATAAAGGGGGAAAAGAAGGGTTAGTCCACCCCTTTTAATTCAGATAAATGGGTTTTTCATGCAGAATGATTCGATTTACCCCGAATTTGGTATACCGGTTTATTATGTTAAGGAACTTCCCTGATTAGTTTTGAGAGTTCATTGGTTAAAGATAAAGGCGGAAAAGGGGGGTTAGTCTACCCCTTTTAATTCAGATAAATGGGTTTTTCATGCAGAATGATTCGATTTGCTCCGTATTTTGTATACCGGTTTATAATGTTAAGGAACTTCCCTGATTAGTTTTGGGGGTTCATTGGTTAAGGATAAAGGGGGAAAAGGGGGGTTAGTCCACCCCCTTAATTCAGATAAATTGTTTTTTCATGCAGAATCATTCGATTTACTCCGAATTTGGTATACCGGTTTATTATGTTAAGGAACTTCCCTGATTAGTTTTGAGGGTTCATTGGTTAAGGATAAAGGGGGAAAAGGGGGGGGTTGTCCAACCCTTTTAATTCAGATAAAAGGGTTTTTCATGCAAGATGATTCGATTTGCTCCGAATTTGGTATACCGGTTTATTATGTTAAGAAACTTCCCTGATTAGATTTGGGGGTTCATTGGTTAAGGATAAAGGGGGAAAAATGGGGTTTGCCACCCCTTTTAATTCAGATAAATGGGTTTTTTATGAAGAATGATTCGATTTGCTCCGAATTTGGTATACCGGTTTATTATGTTAAGAGCCTATTTCAGTCAAGTGAAAAGACCCGTTCGCTAATGCTAATCCTATGGAAGAAATTTATAAAGATATCTCGGTTGCATTTTAATATTTTTAAATGATTTTTTTTGCATTGGATAGCTGAGGTCGATCTTTACATCTGCCGTCTTTTACTTTTTCGATTTCGATTAAAGATTTTTTTTATAAGGATGCTTTCAGTTTCGAAACCGGTTCCGAAAATGAAACTGTCCTCATTAAAAATATCTGTAAACAAAATCGAAAAAGTAAAAAACAGCATTTGTACAGATCGATCTCAGCTAGCCAATGCCATGAAATCATTTAAAAATATTAAAATGCAACCGAGATATCTTTATAATTTTCTTCCCTAAGATTAGCATTAGCGAACGGGTCTTTTCACTTGACTGAAGTAGCCTCTTAAGGAACTTCCCTGATTAGTTTTGGGGGTTGGCTGGTTAAGGATAAAGAGGGAAAAGGGGGGTTAGTCCACCCCTTTTAATTCAGATAAAAGGGTTTTTCATGCAGAATGATTCGATTTGCTCAGAATATGGTATACCGGTTTATTATGTTAAGAAACTTCCCTGATTAGTTTTGGGGTTTCGTTGGTTAAGGATAAAGGGGGAAAAGGTGGATTAGTCCACCCTTTTTAATTCCGATAAATGGGTTTTTCATGCAGAATGATTCGATTTGAACCGAATTTGGTATACCGGCTTATTATGTTAAGGAACTTCCCTGATTAGTTTTGGGGGTTCATTGGTTAAGGATAAAGGGGGAAAAGGGAGGTTAGCCCGCCCCTCTTAAATTAGATAAATGGTTTTTTCATGCAGAAGGATTCGATTTGCTCCGAAGTTGGTATACCGGTTTATTATGTTAAGGAACTTCCCTGATTAGTTTTGAGGGTCCATTGGTTAAGGATAAAGGGGGAAGATTTTTAGCTCACAGGCTATCAAAGCCTGAGAGCTAATGTGCCCGCCCGTTCAGTATGTATGTGTGTACGTACGTACGTATGTATGTATGTATGTATGTATGTATGTATGTACGTAACACAATAACTCTTGATAGAAACCTCCGATTTGCTTCAAAATTTTTTTCTAGGTTCATTGTGATAAGGCGCTTCCCTGATTAGTTTTGTGTGTTCATTGGTTAAGGATAAAGGGGGAAAAGGGGGGTTAGTCCAACCCTTTTAATTCAGATAAAAGGGTTTTTCATGCAGAATGATTCGATTTGCTCCGAATTTGGTATACCGGTTTATTATGTTAAGGAACTTCCCTGATTAGTTTTGAGGGTTCATTGGTTAAGGATAAAGGGGGAAAAATGGGGTTAGTCCAACCCTTTTAATTCAGATAAAATGGTCTTTCATGCAGAATGATTCGATTTGCTCAGAATTTGGTATACCGGTTTATTATGTTAAGAAACTTCCACGATTAGTTTTGGGGGTTCATTGGTTAAGCATAAAGGGGGAAAAGGGGGATTAGTCCACCCCTTTTAATTCAGATAAATGGGTTTTTCCTGCAGAATGATTCGATTTGCTCCGAATTTGGTATACCGGTTTATTATGTTAAGGAACTTCCCTGATTAGTTTTGGGGGTTCATCGGTTAAGGATAAAGGAGGAAAAGGGAGGTTGGCCGCCCCTCTTAATTTATATAAACGGGTTTTTCATGCAGAATTATTCGCTTTGCTCCAAATTTGGTATACCGGTTTATTATGTTAAGGAGCTTCCCTGATTCGTTTTGGGGATTCAATGGTTAAGGTTAAAGGGGGGGCTAGTCCAGCCCCTTAATTTAGATAAATGGGGTTTTTTTGCAGGATTATTCGATTTTCTCCGAATTTGGTATACCGGTTTATTATGATAAGGAGCTTCCCAGATTAGTTTTGGGGGTTCATTGGTTAAGGATAAAGGGGGAAGATTTTTAGCTCACAGGCTATCAAAGCCTGAGAGCTAATGTGCCCGCCCGTTCTGTATGTATGTATGTATGTATGTATGTATGTATGTATGTATGTATGTACGTAACACGATAACTCTTGATAGAAACATCCGATTTGCTTCAAATTTTTTTTCTAGGTTCATTGTGATAAGCCGCTTCCCTGATTAGTTTTGAGAGTTCATTGGTTATGGATAAAGGGGGAAGAAAGGGGTTAGTCCAACCCCTTAATTCAGATAAATGGGTTTTTCATGCAGAATCATTCGATTTGCTCCGAATTTGGTATACCGTTTTATTATGTTAAGAAACTTCCCTGATTACTTTTGGGGGTTCATTGGTTAAGGATAAAGGGGGAAAAGGAGGGTTAGTCCACCCCTTTTAATTCAGATAAATGGGTTTTTCATGCAGAATGATTCGATTTACCCCGAATTTGGTATACCGGTTTATTATGTTAAGGAACTTCCCTGATTAGTTTTGAGAGTTCATTGGTTAAGGATAAAGGCGGAAAAGGGGGGTTAGTCTACCCCTTTTAATTCAGATAAATGGGTTTTTCATGCAGAATGATTCGATTTGCTCCGTATTTTGTATACCGGTTTATAATGTTAAGGAACTTCCCTGATTAGTTTTGGGGGTTCATTGGTTAAGGATAAAGGGGGAAAAGGGGGGTTAGTCCACCCCCTTAATTCAGATAAATTGTTTTTTCATGCAGAATCATTCGATTTACTCCGAATTTGGTATACCGGTTTATTATGTTAAGGAACTTCCCTGATTAGTTTTGAGGGTTCATTGGTTAAGGATAAAGGGGGGAAAGGGGGGGGGGGGTTGTCCAACCCTTTTAATTCAGATAAAAGGGTTTTTCATGCAAGATGATTCGATTTGCTCCGAATTTGGTATACCGGTTTATTATGTTAAGAAACTTCCCTGATTAGATTTGGGGGTTCATTGGTTAAGGATAAAGGGGGGAAAAATGGGGTTTGCCTCCCCTTTTAATTCAGATAAATGGGTTTTTTATGAAGAATGATTCGATTTGCTCCGAATTTGGTATACCGGTTTATTATGTTAAGAGCCTATTTCAGTCAAGTGAAAAGACCCGTTCGCTAATGCTAATCCTATGGAAGAAATTTATAAAGATATCTCGGTTGCATTTTAATATTTTTAAATGATTTTTTTTGCATTGGATAGCTGAGGTCGATCTTTACATCTGCCGTCTTTTACTTTTTCGATTTCGATTAAAGATTTTTTTTATAAGGATGCTTTCAGTTTCGAAACCGGTTCCGAAAATGAAACTGTCCTCATTAAAAATATCTGTAAACAAAATCGAAAAAGTAAAAAACAGCATTTGTACAGATCGATCTCAGCTAGCCAATGCCATGAAATCATTTAAAAATATTAAAATGCAACCGAGATATCTTTATAATTTTCTTCCCTAAGATTAGCATTAGCGAACGGGTCTTTTCACTTGACTGAAGTAGCCTCTTAAGGAACTTCCCTGATTAGTTTTGGGGGTTGGCTGGTTAAGGATAAAGAGGGAAAAGGGGGGTTAGTCCACCCCTTTTAATTCAGATAAAAGGGTTTTTCATGCAGAATGATTCGATTTGCTCAGAATATGGTATACCGGTTTATTATGTTAAGAAACTTCCCTGATTAGTTTTGGGGTTTCGTTGGTTAAGGATAAAGGGGGAAAAGGTGGATTAGTCCACCCTTTTTAATTCCGATAAATGGGTTTTTCATGCAGAATGATTCGATTTGATCCGAATTTGGTATACCGGCTTATTATGTTAAGGAACTTCCCTGATTAGTTTTGGGGGTTCATTGGTTAAGGATAAAGGGGGAAAAGGGAGGTTAGCCCGCCCCTCTTAAATTAGATAAATGGTTTTTTCATGCAGAAGGATTCGATTTGCTCCGAAGTTGGTATACCGGTTTATTATGTTAAGGAACTTCCCTGATTAGTTTTGAGGGTCCATTGGTTAAGGATAAAGGGGGAAGATTTTTAGCTCACAGGCTATCAAAGCCTGAGAGCTAATGTGCCCGCCCGTTCAGTATGTATGTGTGTACGTACGTACGTATGTATGTATGTATGTATGTATGTATGTATGTATGTACGTAACACAATAACTCTTGATAGAAACCTCCGATTTGCTTCAAAATTTTTTTCTAGGTTCATTGTGATAAGGCGCTTCCCTGATTAGTTTTGTGTGTTCATTGGTTAAGGATAAAGGGGGAAAAGGGGGGTTAGTCCAACCCTTTTAATTCAGATAAAAGGGTTTTTCATGCAGAATGATTCGATTTGCTCCGAATTTGGTATACCGGTTTATTATGTTAAGGAACTTCCCTGATTAGTTTTGAGGGTTCATTGGTTAAGGATAAAGGGGGAAAAATGGGGTTAGTCCAACCCTTTTAATTCAGATAAAATGGTCTTTCATGCAGAATGATTCGATTTGCTCAGAATTTGGTATACCGGTTTATTATGTTAAGAAACTTCCACGATTAGTTTTGGGGGTTCATTGGTTAAGCATAAAGGGGGAAAAGGGGGGTTAGTCCACCCCTTTTAATTCAGATAAATGGGTTTTTCCTGCAGAATGATTCGATTTGCTCCGAATCTGGTATACCGGTTTATTATGTTAAGGAACTTCCCTGATTAGTTTTGGGGGTTCATCGGTTAAGGATAAAGGGGGAAAAGGGAGGTTGGCCGCCCCTCTTAATTTATATAAACGGGTTTTTCATGCAGAATTATTCGCTTTGCTCCAAATTTGGTATACCGGTTTATTATGTTAAGGAGCTTCCCTGATTCGTTTTGGGGATTCAATGGTTAAGGTCAAAGGGGGGGCTAGTCCAGCCCCTTAATTTAGATAAATGGGGTTTTTTTGCAGGATTATTCGATTTTCTCCGAATTTGGTATACCGGTTTATTATGATAAGGAGCTTCCCAGATTAGTTTTGGGGGTTCATTGGTTAAGGATAAAGGGGGAAGATTTTTAGCTCACAGGCTATCAAAGCCTGAGAGCTAATGTGCCCGCCCGTTCTGTATGTATGTATGTATGTATGTATGTATGTATGTATGTATGTATGTATGTATGTACGTAACACGATAACTCTTGATAGAAACATCCGATTTGCTTCAAATTTTTTTTCTAGGTTCATTGTGATAAGCCGCTTCCCTGATTAGTTTTGAGAGTTCATTGGTTATGGATAAATGGGGAAGAAAGGGGTTAGTCCAACCCCTTAATTCAGATAAATGGGTTTTTCATGCAGAAACATTCGATTTGCTCCGAATTTGATATACCGGTTTATTATGCTAAGGAAGTTCCCTGATTAGTTTTGGAGGTTCATTGGTTAAGGATAATGGCTGAAAAGGGGGGTTAGCCCACCCCCTTAATTCAGATAAATGTGTTTTTCATGCAGAATTATTCGATTTGCCCCGAATTTGGTATACCGGTTTATTATGTTAAGAAACTTCCCTGATTAGTTTTGGGGGTTCATTGGTTAAGGATAAAGGGGGAAAAGGACGGTTAGTCCACCCCTTTTAATTCAGATAAATTGATTTTTCATGCAGAATGATTCGATTTACCCCGAATTTGGTATACCGGTTTATTATGTTAAGGAACTTCCCTGATTAGTTTTGAGAGTTCATTGGTTAAAGATAAAGGCGGAAAGGGGGGGTTAGTCTACCCCTTTTAATTCAGATAAATGGGTTTTTCATGCAGAATGATTCGATTTGCTCCGTATTTTGTATACCGGTTTATTATGTTAAGAAACTTCCCTGATTAGATTTGGGGGTTCATTGGTTAAGGATAAAGGGGGAAAAATGGGGTTAGTCCACCCCTTTTAATTCAGATAAATGGGTTTTTCATGCAGAATGATTCGATTTGCTCAGAATATGGTATACCGGTTTATTATGTTAAGAAACTTCACTGATTAGTTTTGGGGTTTCGTTGGTTAAGGATAAAGGGGGAAAAGGTGCATTAGTCCACCCTTTTTAATTCCGATAAATGGGTTTTTCATGCAGAATGATTCGATTTGATCCGAATTTGGTATACCGGCTTATTATGTTAAGGAACTTCCCTGATTAGTTTTGGGGGTTCATTGGTTAAGGATAAAGGGGGAAAAGGGAGGTTAGCCCGCCCCTCTTAAATTAGATAAATGGTTTTTTCATGCAGAAGGATTCGATTTGCTCCGAAGTTGTTATACCGGTTTATTATGTTAAGGAACTTCCCTGATTAGTTTTGAGGGTCCATTGGTTAAGGATAAAGGGGGAAGATTTTTAGCTCACAGGCTATCAAAGCCTGAGAGCTAATGTGCCCGCCCGTTCAGTATGTATGTGTGTACGAACGTACGTATGTATGTATGTATGTATGTATGTATGTATGTACGTAACACGATAACTCTTGATAGAAACCTCCGATTTGCTTCAAAATTTTTTTCTAGGTTCATTGTGATAAGGCGCTTCCCTGATTAGTTTTGTGTGTTCATTGGTTAAGGATAAAGGGGGGAAAACGGGGTTAGTCCAACCCCTTAATTCAGGTAAATGGGTTTTTCATGCAGAATCATTCGATTTGCTCCGAATTTGGTATACCGGTTTATTATGTTAAGAAACTTCCCTGATTAGATTTGGGGGTTCATTGGTTAAGGATAAAGGGGGGGAAATGGGGTTAGTCCACCCCTTTTAATTCAGATAAATGGGTTTTTTATGAAGAATGATTCGATTTGCTCCGAATTTGGTATACCGGTTTATTATGTTAAGAGCCTATTTCAGTCAAGTGAAAAGACCCGTTCGCTAATGCTAATCCTATGGAAGAAATTTATAAAGATATCTCGGTTGCATTTTAATATTTTTAAATGACTTTTTTTGCATTGGATAGCTGAGGTCGATCTTTACATCTGCCGTCTTTTACTTTTTCGATTTCGATTAAAGATTTTTTTTATAAGGATGCTTTCAGTTTCGAAACCGGTTCCGAAAATGAAACTGTCCTCATTAAAAATATCTGTAAACAAAATCGAAAAAGTAAAAAACAGCATTTGTACAGATCGATCTCAGCTAGCCAATGCCATGAAATCATTTAAAAATATTAAAATGCAACCGAGATATCTTTATAATTTTCTTCCCTAAGATTAGCATTAGCGAACGGGTCTTTTCACTTGACTGAAGTAGCCTCTTAAGGAACTTCCCTGATTAGTTTTGGGGGTTGGCTGGTTAAGGATAAAGAGGGAAAAGGGGGGTTAGTCCACCCCTTTTAATTCAGATAAAAGGGTTTTTCATGCAGAATGATTCGATTTGCTCAGAATATGGTATACCGGTTTATTATGTTAAGAAACTTCCCTGATTAGTTTTGGGGTTTCGTTGGTTAAGGATAAAGGGGGAAAAGGTGGATTAGTCCACCCTTTTTAATTCCGATAAATGGGTTTTTCATGCAGAATGATTCGATTTGATCCGAATTTGGTATACCGGCTTATTATGTTAAGGAACTTCCCTGATTAGTTTTGGGGGTTCATTGGTTAAGGATAAAGGGGGAAAAGGGAGGTTAGCCCGCCTCTCTTAAATTAGATAAATGGTTTTTTTCATGCAGAAGGATTCGATTTGCTCCGAAGTTGGTATACCGGTTTATTATGTTAAGGAACTTCCCTGATTAGTTTTGAGGGTCCATTGGTTAAGGATAAAGGGGGAAGATCCGCCCGTTCAGTATGTATGTGTGTACGTACGTACGTATGTATGTATGTATGTATGTATGTATGTATGTACGTAACACGATAACTCTTGATAGAAACCTCCGATTTCCTTCAAAATTTTTTTCTAGGTTCATTGTGATAAGGCGCTTCCCTGATTAGTTTTGTGTGTTCATTGGTTAAGGATAAAGGGGGGAAAACGGGGTTAGTCCAACCCCTTAATTCAGGTAAATGGGTTTTTCATGCAGAATCATTCGATTTGCTCCGAATTTGGTATACCGGTTTATTATGTTAAGGAACTTCCCTGATTAGTTTTGGGGGTTCATTGGTTAAGGATAAAGGGGGGTTAGTCCGACCCTTTTAATTCAGATAAAAGGGTTTTTCACGCAGAATGATTCGATTTGCTCCGAATTTGGTATACCGGTTTATTATGTTAAGAAACTTCCATGATTAGTTTTGGGGGTTCATTGGTTAAGCATAAAGGGGGAAAAGGGGGGTTAGTCCACCCCTTTTAATTCAGATAAATGGCTTTTTCCTGCAGAATGATTCAATTTGCTCCAAATTTGGTATACCGGTTTATTATGTTAAGGAACTTCCCTGATTAGTTTTGGGGGTTCATTGGTTAAGGATAAAAGGGGAAAAGGGAGGTTAGCCCGCCCCTCTTAAATTAGATAAATGGTTTTTTTCATGCAGAATGATTCGATTTTTTCCGAACTTGGTATACCTGTTTATTTTATTAAGGGACTTCCCTGATTAGTTTTGTGGGTTCATTAGTTAAGGATATAGGGGGAAGGGGGGGGTAGTCCACCCCCCCCTTAATTTATATAAACGGGTTTTTCATGCAGAATTATTCGCTTTGCTCCAAATTTGGTATACCGGTTTATTATGTTAAGGAGCTTCCCTGATTCGTTTTGGGGATTCATTGGTTAAGGTTAAAGGGGGGGGGGGGGGCTAGTCCACCCCCTTAATTTAGATAAATGGTTTTTTTTTTGCAGGATTATTCGATTTTCTCCGAATTTGGTATACCGGTTTATTATGATAAGGAGCTTCCCAGATTAGATTTGGAGGTTCACTGGTTAAGTATAAAGGGGGAAACGGGGGCTAATTCCCCTTCACTTATTTTTTGAGGGACATTATTCTTTAAAATAAGAGTATGATATACAATTAGTGTGAATAGCCTGTGAGCTCAATGCCATCAGTTTAGCTGGGCCCTTTTCTTTTTTATTTAATTAATTAATTATTCATTCGAATCTCGTACTATAGATGAGTAAAAATACATTCAATCTCGAAAAATTCCCCTTCAAAAATTCCTCCTCCTCTCCAATTAACCCCTCTCTTATAACCTAAAATATTCTGATCACCCTCCCCCCCCCCCCCATTTTCAAAAATTTTTTATCCCCATTTTACACCTCCTCTTGTAAGACATTCTCGAGAGGAGGCACCCTCCACCTCCTCATTTACACCTTCTCGTACAAGACGGTCTCGGAGGAAGCGTCCTCCCACCTCCTCCGGCTTCTCATCCTCCTCTTGAGGTCGGAGCCCCATTTCTTCTCTTCTTTTCCTCATTTCTTTGCAATGTAGTTGCCCTCGTGAATAAATTTTCACTGATAAATGTGTGTTCTTTTCATCGACAAAATTTAAAGACTTTAATTACTTTAAAGGCTTTAAATATTTCTTAACATATCTGATAAATCGTGTAAATATATCCGGTTATTTTTGACAATATATAGTTTTTATATATAAAAATAATTAACAAGGTTTCGGTATAAATTTCCTTCATATCTAAAGCATATTACTTTTTTAACGTATCGAAAAATTAGAGTCGGTTAGAGTAACATACTTCTCTTATCTTAAAATACGATATAATCATTAAAAGGTTGGCAGCTATGTTTAGTGGTGCCACGAAGAAATGATATCACATAGAAATATGTTCTCATTCCTTTAAATTTTTACTTTAAAATCATCCAACAGAAAAATAAATTTTAATCAATTTATACAAATTTAGAAGTTATGATTTTTAATAAAGTAAAAATATAATTTTTGAGTATGAAATGTTACTTAAAGAATAATTTAAGATTTATAGATGTTTTTATTTATTTTTTGTTGAATATGTGCTATTTTAACTACATTAAGAAATAAAGTTTTTTATTGGAATAAAATGAATTATCTCATAATGAGATTAAATAAAGAATCCAGAAAGTAATATGAAATTCAATTTTGGTATTTTTATTGTTCTATGGAATTAATGCATAGACAATATATAAGGATATGCACCTTTCTGTATTCGATTTTTTATTAGCTGCTATGTTTGCGCGCCGTTTGAGATTCTCAAATCTAATTTCACATTTTACTAAATAGTAAAAAGATGAAAAAATTATTCAAAAGCATAAAATTATATTCATGTAATTTTCAATTTATCATATTTTTTATCTTATAACTTAAGCTGCAGTGCAAGATGTCATAACTATATACACCTTTGCCATTAATTTAAAAGAATGCAAAATTTTGTGCATAAAATAAAATAAAGCCAAATGATAAATAATATTTAAAAGAAATAGGATTAAAATACACGTAATAAAATTATTTTATGGTCATTTTGTTTGACAAAATAAATTGAAAAAAAGAAAAGAAAATCGCGGCCTTCATTTAGGGTCGAATAAAATGTTTGGAGTTGCAACAAATACTAATATATATTCAAGTTAATAGAAGCTAATTTTGTAGTTTATTTTGTAGAATGAGATTGTTTTCAGAAAATTGAATCATAGTAGGTGATATTTCTTTTATTTATCCAATAAACGATGGCCCCACCAGTTGCCGAGAGGTTCTACTCCCAAAGCTGGTAGACGGGAAGTGTTGGGTCCGATGGCAAACTCGACCGCCGGCCTAATCGTTTGGAGTTTTCGTGGTTTTTTTTAACCTTGAGTAAATACGGATTAGGTTCCCCTAGGAAAAAATCCCACGGAGGATACCCCCCCCCCCCCCCCAAAGAGCCTATATCCCACGTGTGGATAATTTGCCGTTATAAACAACACCAGCACAAATAAACGATGATATAAAATAAAAGACTTAATTGTTTGGTTGAATGGGGTTTTATGGCGCAAAGTACCTTTAGGGACATGCTGCGCTAAGACAAAGTCAAAATGAGAACATAAATTATGAGTAAAATGTGACTAAGCACAAGATTAGAAAAACAACTTAATTAAAGGAAAATATTAATGATATATATATATATATAATTATAATCAATTGAAAGAATCCGAAGATCTTAGTTAAAAGACACAAAATTATTATAATTAAAACTGTAAAAGTTATAAACTAATAATTGTTAAAATATAAACAAAGTATAAGATGGTGTACAAATATCACATAAAAACAAGTTTAAAAATCACAGAATAAAAAAAAGTACAATCAATTCGGCACAAACTCTTCAAAAACAGTATTCTCCTCATCTGATTTAGTCATGATTATTAGAGTCTTGTTCCACAGCCTTTTCTGCATAGTGGAGCATTTGTTTGGGATTCTTCATATTATTGAGAGATGGACACTTACGCTCGTATTCACGAATAACTTCGACCGAGGGTTAAGCCGCGGGTCGAGTAACCCCAGGTTGCTATTTTCAACCGGGAGTTGAAAACTCGCATTCACCGTTTACTTCGGATGAAAAGTTACCCAACTTCGAGTTTCTCGACCCAGGTTGAATGAAATGTGCTTATTGGTTTAAAAAAAATCACATATCTTGTTCGGTTTCGCGTCGAGGCATCGTTTGTTTTTATTTTGGAAGAAAAGCGCCGAAAAAAAGGAAGAAAAGAAAAGAAAGATTCAATATAGTGTGCAATTTTTTTTTTTAAATCCCTCACAAAATGTATGGACAAAATAAAAACCTTTAATCACTAAATATGAATCAACTTAATTCAATTTCTTAAAAGTTATAATATTTTTTAAGCAATTCATTCATTTTTTAAAAATTATTATTAATGAGTTAAGTCAATGATATGAAACATGTTAACTGCTAAAACAAATGTTAGAAGATTCTTTTTCAAAATAAATTTTTGTATAGTTGCTAAAAAATGGAACTTGATTTGGACCAAAACTAATTAAACTTGATATGAATAAAAACTAAAATTTTATTCCAATAGCAATTATGTTGATTTCTATTATTAATAGCTCTAATTGGTAATTAATTAACCAATTTCTGATTAAAAAAAATATTAAAATGGAGAAAAAAGGAAAAAAAAATTAAGAAAGTAGCCCATTTTATACTATTTCTTTTATTAGTATAGATGGTATCCAGATGTATTAATTTTATTGCTTGGATTTTAAGCGAGCTAATTAAAATGATTAATTCTAATTGAATTAGATAGTAATTAATAATCCAGGTTGACTGTAAAAAAGTAGTGAAATAATAACATAACTGCAGATCCTGGCGGTGCCCCGGCACCAGGCACCAAACCGCAAAGGCGCTCCATGGGCGTATCCAGTTATCACTTCCGATCGATTGATAAACATTTTTCATTTAACTAGTCGCTAAATAAAACTCTACATTTCCTTTATGTTTAAACTGTGTACAGTGAAGATATTTTACAAGATGTTATTTTAAGGAACACCGACATTTTAAACTTTTTAAGATTACTAGTGTATGAATTTCCATTCAACACACATAATAGAACAAGGCCTTTTCTAAATCTTAATAAATTAATTCTGAACAATATCTGGACAAATAAATGTGAAATATTACAGAAAGTTGAATTTTTATTCACCAGCTTTTAGGCTCCCCCCGCCTTCCCCTCCAGCCATTTGTATGGGAATTTTTCAATTATCACATTTACAAGATCAAAGCTATTCATTTACTTGATTCTCCTTGACTATTGTTTTGATAAATTAGCCTAGTAATTACGAAATACTATTACATGCACGAAGAAACCTGTTTTTGGATGCAGTGTTCCATTTGAAAGAATGTATTTATTTAGAAAATTATATTTTATTTTCTATATTTTTTCTATCTTCTAAATTTTATATTTTTTTACTTATTTAGATATCACTTCATTAGATGTAATAAGAATTTAATTTACAATAGAAAACAAAGTGAGATTTATTATTTTATTTTTTATGATTAATTAATGATAGTTTTCTAGACTGGACAGGCAGGATAATGATAGTTAGTAATCTAATAAAACAGCTCGAATTCATTATTGATAATTTCATATAATTTTACATTATCTAATAAGTAAAATAGCTGCCTTTTGTTTGTGAATCAGTGGACGTTACTCAAGATGCTGTGTAAGATATAGAAATAAAAAGAAAGTTTAAAGTACATATTACCAAAAATAGAAGAATATGTAATCTCATTCATACATATATGTATATTATCTGTACCTTTTTTAACTGGTTTGTTTATATTTATACATATATCTCCTACATTATATGTTGAATTGTTTGCTTTCATAAATACTCAGGATCGCGAAGAATTTCTTTGCCTTAAAAATAGTCACCATTACTGAAAGGACTGATAAATGTATTTTTGGTGCGGGGTTATTTTAAAAAATGAAGTTTTTTTATCAACATATTTCAACCCTTTAGTAATTTATTTTTATTTAGCTATCAATTAAGAAACAACAATTATAAGGGATCTCTAAAAAAACTTCACAATTTCAGGAGGTAACATTGAAAGGTGATTCATTTTAGGATTTATTATTACTATTATTATTTTCGTATAAAATAGTACTAACGCCGCAATATTTTATATTATATATAATTTTGAAATTAAATACAGTCGAAAAATAAATGTAATTAAAATAAATATTTCAAAATTAAAAAAATTGGGAAACATACGTAGAAGCTTACAAATCAGGGATCTGTTTAGGAAGAAATTGGATCCTTTAAAGGATCCTTCACAAAATTTTCCATATCAAAACAGGACCCTTCACGAAAATTTTTATCTAAAAAAAAAACCCTTCACAAAACTTTTCACCTTAAAACAGGACTCTTCACAAAATTGTTTATCTTAAAATAGGTCTTTTACAAAAAATTTCTATCTCAAAACTAAATATTTCACAAATTTAATCATTTAAAAGTAAAATATGATCTGTCACTTTTACCTATATAAAGAAAATATGTGTATTTTACAATCATATCTTCTTAAAAATTTATAAACAAGAACTTTAATATAACGATTATTTCAAATTCACAAAATTATGACTGGATTTTTCACAAATGTAAAAAGCTGTTCAGAATTTTTCAAAAACAGGATCCAGGGAAAAAAGTCTGGGCAGACCCTTGCAAACAACAGCAATGTTGTTAGGCAATGATAGAGGTATTTAATATAATGAGATTCATAATTTTAAAAATCCCTGCCGACCTGGTCTACAGGCGGATGTAGATTTCGAAGTTAACTCTACTAATTTCATCAACTAAAACTAAATCATGATTAGAGATAAACCCACTTTAACAATTTTATCTGGCCGCTTTTGACGAGTTTTTATTTCATTTTTTTTAATAGCTGGTTTTATCAGAATCATGTTAAGGCGGTATTAAAAAAAATACTTTTCCATGCTCAACAACTCGAAATTTTCTGGCACATTTTCAGATTCTTTTTTAATAGAAAAAATATGAAACTTGCTGACGTGATTTTTGAAGAGATTTATAAGCGACCTGTGTTTTTATTTTTCGTTCAATTAATTAAAACTTGATTTATAAACAAATATTTTTTAAGTAGGATATTTTTCGTTTCTAACACAATCGCTTCGGGAAATTCTGTTCAAAATGGCCACTTCGACATCATTTTTTGAAATATATTCTGCCTCTATCAAAAAATCGATCCTTACAGTACATTATATAGTTTCTGAATAAGAGAATCTACCAAATGGATGCGCTTGAGAGCAAAAATGAATTTAAAAATGAGTAAGAAAATAAGCAGTTTGGATTTGAATACACCCTTAATAAGATAATTTTTTTTCTTAAACCGCTATGTATTTTTAATTTGTTTTTGCTGTAAGAATTGGTCCTATCAAAAACTTGTCTATATAAATGTTGTAGGCAATATTAAGAAGATATATGATAAATTCATGGGGATTTCATATCTTGTGAATTGACGAAGTTATAGATTTTTTTTCCAACCCCCCCCCCCCCTTTTTGTTTTCGCTTTCAATTTTTTTGCGGTACGAATTGGTCCTATCAAAAACTTGTGAATATAAAAGTTGTAGATAATATTAAGGAGATTTATAATAAAATTAATTGGATTTGATAGCCTGAGAATTGACGAAGTTATGAATTTTTTTCTCTCAAAAACCCTATTTTTGCGTCCCTTTAGCCCATTTTTAATTTTCTTAAAAATCTGTGATACATAAATTTTTGGCCCTGTTTTTAGAAGTAATAAAAACTTTAAACTGATTTGATATGTACAAAAATTAAGAAGTAATGTGTTTTTTTCGGTTTTCACAAAACCCCTCCCTATTCCCATCCCCTTGGTCCGATTTTGCCCATTAACAAACTTGGCGGAGATTTTATGCCCCTTGATTTTATCTATCAGTTTGTATGAGATTTGTGCAGAATTGTGGAAGTTATCGTGTCCAGAAGAAAGTGATATAGGGGAGGGTAGTACACAGTGAGACGAAAATTGTTATTACTTAACGAAGGGCAACGATTTTTATACTTTCGAAAAAAATTTTGCTACATCTTTAAGCTACACAAATACGCTACACATTACTGTATAAGTGGTTTTTAAAAAGTTATTTATAAAAGTACTGAAGCAGAATAACGGAGTATCGAAAATTGTCTCACTGTGTACCACAAGTGGTACACAGTGAGACAATGTATATATTTTCATAAATCATACATTTTTACACTCTATCAATACTTTTCTGCGGTTTATGACTTCTAATTAATATTTCTAGATTAATTTTTTTTTTTAAATAGGAGCCTCGGGTGAACAATGGCAGACATTGGGCTACCTTCATGCAAATTTTCAGCCTCTTACGTTTAGTAGATTTCACTAGCCATCGCACGTCCCCCCCACACACAGACAGAGAAAAAAAACCCTTCTTTTATTAATAAATAACTTTTTTTTTTACATCAGAACAGCATAGTAGATACACAATGAGGCGCTTCTCACTGTGTACCACAACTGTGTGTCTCACTGTGTACTTTCGTTACGTTGTAAAAAAATGGATTTCATAGCTGTTTCATCATCAATTTCACAGCTTTGAATGCTTGTGTCGTTTTAGCGACATAGTCTATCATTAGATATAACTAGGTTTGGTTAAGTAAATATATGCTATAATGAAAGAAATAAACTCTAAAATGGACGTTTATGTAACTTTAACCCCTGTAAAATAAATAATTACTTACTATTTTGTTGACTAGTAATCAAAGTGCCGAAACTACATCCACATGTTGCATAAGAGGAGGTGGTTCAGTCTGTGTTACAGCTAAGCTACCATTTTGACATAACTATATGTCAAAATGGCTGCTGTCTTACTGTGTACTCCCCTACCCTATATTATATATATATATACAGATAGATAGATAGATAAAATCTTTTACTGAGGGTGGTTTTGGATTCTAGGCGTCCTGATAGGTGTAGATCTGCAAAAATTTTCAGAAATTCCAACATAGAGGAGAATGTAATAGGTAGTATTTCATACGAAATCTACCTAAAAATAACAAACTTTCTAAAAAATTTCAATAAAGTAATAAAACTCAAATGAATTGTTTAAATTTTATGTTAAAATATCTAATTTATAGATCTGATATATATTTATCTCAGTTTGAACATGGACAATAATGTATGGGAGATTCTCAAAAGGTGGGATCATTAAACCTTAACTATATGTAATTTTTAAAAATTTCAAATTTAAGGCCAATTTTTTTTTTAATAGTATAGTATTTTGTCTATAAATATAACATATAAATATTTTTAATAGTATGTCTACAAAATTATACACAAACATTATAAGACAGCAACTATTCTGGAAAATTAATTATTAAAGCATTTAATTAGCAGTTGTGTACGTTACAAATTTTGGACATTTTTTCGCAAGTACGTTACAGATTTTGGACGTTGCTCTTTGTATTTAAAAAATTCTTAAGACTAAGAATGTAGTAAATGTGTCCTATAATTGTATGTGTATACATATATATATGTATAATTAACTTTTTGTTATTTATGAACTTTTTTATGTTTGCAGTAAACACCAAAAAGCCTGCAAGGATGGAGGCTACTGGTTGGTCAATCTAATTTTACTAACAGAGAAAAATTTATCTGGATCTCGGGCATTAACTTTGCTTGATTAAGACGATTTTGAATAAAATCAAATCAGGAAGCCAATGTTTGTTAACTTTTCTGGTTAGTTTAATCGAAATCTTCCACGTCTATTACTGAAAACTGAGTTTCTGTACTTTGGACAAAAACTTGAATATGAGTACACGACTTGTGCATATGTCACCACTCTTACATATAAATGTTCTCTGTTATGAGCATGATTCTAAGCGCAGCTGGTTAAATTTGAGTATCTGGGTTTTAGAGAAAGCAATAGTGGCCCACCGTGGCTGAGTGGATAAGACACCACGCCGCTAATAGATTGAGAGCGTAGGTGGGGGCGGGTTCGAATCCCTCCGTGAACTCCACGTTATCTGATATATGTGTTCAATAAAACAAACAAACAAACAAGCAATAGTGAAAGGTACAGTTGCCATGGAAACAACGACTTCTTTAATTCGTATAGAAAATGAATGAATAGTTGTAAATGACTTATGTTTAAAATGTAGGCAAATGCTCTGGAAATATCAATGGCTCCCATCTAGTATTTTACAAAAGTAATTTAATAGATTCACATGATGTATAAGTTGATGCAACTCTTAGCTAATGAAAATTCTGCAACCAGACTTATGTAGGTAGATCTTTTCAATGATTAATTCAGAATTCTAAGAACAAAACGAAGTTCTTAAGCGCTCTTCCTCACCCCTCCACCCCCTCAAAAAAGGAAATACTATAGCAAGATATAAGTATTTGGATAACTTCAGTGTGTCTGTGATCTTTTGTCAGAGTTTAGAAAAGGTGTCTGGGTATTTAAAAAAACATAAAACAAATTTGACGAACGATAAGACTATAGATTTCAGGCAATTTTTAACCGGAAAAAATTTAATTCTAATGTATATGCGGCTTTAATAATAGACTATTAAACATAATCAATTTAGGGGAATTTTTATACGAAATTATATTCTCACATTTATGCAAATAGGTATGGATAAACAGACTTGAGTAAAATTACATATTTATTCTTTCTTCTCTATAACACGATCTAAATGAAAAGGAAGTTATATGTACAGTTTATATCTTTAAATTTTTAGATTTTTTTACCAAAAATGTTTCATCATCATGTCTAGAATTTCTAGATTACAGATCTTTAAACAGATCTTTGGTTCTTTAGATGCCTGCATTGCTTCATTCTCGGATTATCCGTAGGTATTTGTAAAGATAAATTTATTTTGCAAACCGTCAGCAAAAAAAAGTTAGAACAAACAATTAACTGACAGACTAACTGTAAATATATATTTTATTTAGACTCCATCTGTTTTTTACTAAATTTTCATCCTTCATAGAAAATTTTAAGGAGATGTAAATTGAGAAAGACTGATACTTTGAAACAAGAAATTTATTTTCCTTACTTTTAAATTATTAATTACTCTAAAAAATGAATGATAGGTAAACAAAATGTATACTATTGTGTTTGTTCCCTGCTTATAAAGCCTATACAAGGACTAATTTTAGCAAGTAGAATTATTTTAATTATATGTAATCTGTTTAAAAAAAAGAACTGATATCTACTAAAAAACAACTTTTCAAAAGTAATAAAAAGCCAAGCAAAAAAAAAAAAAAAAAAAAAAAAAGAAAAGAAAAAAGGTCAAAGTTGCGGCTAAAAAATAGTGTGATATCAAATTTCCAAGCTTATATTATGGTACTTATTTAACATATTTTATTAAAAATTTACCATATGTAAGTCGAGTACCTACGTATGCGTTGATAGAAAGTCTTTTCTCCTTTACTAAATACATCATAACATGTTTTTGAAAATTAAATTTTTTAAAATTATGCATGATGGGCTTGGCGGCCATCTTTCCATATTTTACACAAATGTCTATGCAGACAAGCTCGTAATATGTTTGCATTATTAAGAATTTTGAACTTCTAGTTTTAGCTACAGAGAGATAAATTAAGAAAGTCTTTTATTTTGAAAAAACAAATATATTTTTACTTTTTTAACTAATAAATTAACCCCCCGCCCCCCGAAAAGAAATAATCATAAGATGAAACCTAAAGTTACTTCAGCTTTATTTTAAGTCACAAATTTCTAGGCACTCATTTCATAAATTAGCATAAAATGTTTGCTTTAGCAACAATTTCGAACTTCTGATCTTAACAACGTACTTGTGTGTTTAGAAATTTGTGTAAAATATGGAAAGATGGCCGCTAAGCCCATCAGGCATAATTTTAAAAAATTTAATTTTCAGAAACACGCTATGATGTATTTAGTAAAGGAGAAAAGGCTTTCTATCAACGCATACTTAGGTACTCGACTTCCATATGGTAAATTTTTAATCAAAAATGTTAAATAAGTACCATAATATCAGCGTGGAAATTTGATATCACACTATTAGGTAGCTTTCATTACAAAAAGCTACCTATTGCAGCCGTTCGGAAGAAAGCGATTTCAAAAAATTTTGGTATATTTTCATGGATAATGTCCCCCAGACCTCGAAACCAACCTCCGTTCAAAATTTATATATATATATATATATATATATATATATATATATATATATAAAACCATTAATTAAACATAACCTACCACTATCAAAAACCATAATATTATGAATTAAAGCTGTAAGTATAAAAAAAAGTGCCAAATAATTTATTATAAGAATTATTATGGAAGAAAAAAGAAAAAAGTGGACACCGACAAATAATGGAAAAGCTTATATATTGAATTACGTTATCAAGGGCACAGAATTCAATGATATAAGCAATATGGTTGTTTTCTGTGAGAAAAATAAGCTAAAGCAAAAAATTATTTTTCCCTGTGCCCAAACAACCATTAAAATCAAGTGAATTGATTAAAATTGAAAACAGAATAGAAACAAATAATATGAAATGGAAAAATCAATAAAACCTGTTTAAATATTTATAGGATATAAAATAGAAATAATAAACAACATACCGATTAATATTTCAGTATTTTTCAATATATCCACGCGCACATGGCTACCAAAATATCGTAAAGATTAAGGTGAATAAAACAGTTAAGAAATCACAGTAATTGATACCAAAGGATGCTGTTAATACATTTTGAAATACCATGATAAATGGAATTAATATAAAATAAAATAAAATAAATAGAATGTAATTGCATATTTAAAATAACTAAAATGCACTATTAAATTAATTAATTACTATTTAACAATATCGTCAAAATTTAGCTAAAAAATCCCACCTGGTATAGGAAATTATAACTGAAAAGGAGCTGCAAAAGACAAAATTTATAACTTATCGTCAAAAGACAAATTTTGGTGCTGCCATCTAGTAGTATTTTTATTGTTCAAATGTCACAAGATGAACAATTGAAAGCCTTAGAATGTAAAAAATTTTATTAACAGCAAAACCAAACAAATCCTTATATATAGATAAATATAAACCTAATATAAACCACACTATGTATTTTTTTTTAAAACTATTGTTAATAAAATTTAAAAAAAGCATACAAAATATTCTATTATCTGACTCATTTAAACTACACTAAGAATTTAAATAATTCTATAACATTGATAATATATAGCATATAGCTATATGCTATAAAACAAAATAAATTCAATAATAATTAATATAAATAATTATTAAAAATAATATAAAAATCTTTAATAAAAACTATTATATATAAGATAATTATAAAATGAACAGGAAATAAAAAACATATGGAAGTATATAGAAGATTATCAGATACTTAAATTCCCATTACCTAAAAATCTCAAATATAGTGTGTGGATTATTTTCATTCATCCATAAAAATCCTAAAAGTATGAATGTGGGACATTCAAAAACATTAAACCGATAATAAATTTTATAACACAAAGTGAAAATAGATCAATATTAAAAAGAATAGAGGAATAATAATAAAAATAATTACCCAATTTTAATACATACAGTATAACTTTATTTATATTAAATATACTTATATGTATATTAATCACTATACAAATGGCATACTATTAGTAATTAATATGATATTGTCCTTAGTAAATTAAAATTTAATAACAAATGATTGTAAATAAGATAAAACAATAATTAAGCTAAATATAATATTAATGAAAGTCACCAATTACATATAAAATATCAAATCAACATCCTTATGAAATACGTATCAAAAATATAGTAATAATACAAAAGCCCCATTTTTTTAAAATTAACCATTGCGTATTATGCAGACAACACCACCCTCCTCCGTACTCTAACATCTACCCACCCATCCAACCTATAATAATTTTTTTATATTATTTTACAATTTTTAATTTTTTATAGATATTTTATGTATATATATATATATATATGTGTTAATTAATATATATATATGTGTTAACGCATGTGTTAATTTGTTTTAAAAGATCATGTAAGTAAAGTACTAATTGTATATTAATGAATATATGAATTTTTTTGGAAAACCACGATTTAATGCATCATAAATTAGTTTTCTAATATTATTGTTAATTAGAGGAGAAGAACATAAACATTTTATTCTATATAAATGATTAAGTATTATATTTCGAAATACAGAATGATGTAGACAAGATTTAAAATTTGTAAATGTATTAACTTTGAATTTAAATTCTTTACGTTTGTCATATAAATCTGTGATTGTTTTGTTGTCTTTTATTGTAATTTTAAGATCTAAGAAGTTAATTGTATTGTTAGATAAAAGGTTTTCCGTTAATTCCAAATTAGTGGGATAATCTACTGGAAATTGTGTAATTACAGATTGATCAGTTTCAATTAAAATTATGTCATCAATATAACGATATAAATGTAGATTATTATTTGTAAAATTACGTTCATAATGATATAAGTCTGATAGTAAATTGGATGTACAACCGCCTTGTGGTATACCGACATGCTGTAAATATAAAGTGTTATCTTGCAATATATAATTATTATAGATAATAAAGTTTGTTAAAGATTTAAAATATGCAATATCTATATTAGATGGTAATATATATATATATATATATCTGACCTTTGTCATACTGTAACTCTCGAATTTATGAACCGATTTGGATGTAATTCGTTATGTACATAGTACATATCAATGTCTCGACCGAGTTCGCTGGCCAGCTTCATCCGCCATTTTGTTTCAAAATGGCGGTCATTTAAATTTTTTTTAAAAATTTGAAATTTGAAATGTGGTACCAAAAAATTGAAAATGGAAAAATATTTTTTTCTTATGTATTTGACCGATTTGGATGTACCTTGGTGTATACATAATACGTACCAATTTCTGGACTGAGTTCTTTCGCCAGCTTCATCCGCCATCTTGTTTCAAAATGGCGGCCATTTAAAAGTTTTTTTAAAAATTTAAAATTTAAAATGAGGTACCAAAAAAATTAGAAAATGAAAAAGATTTTTTTGTATGTGTTTGACCTTAATACAAAGATTCCGGAACAGTTTTTGTTTCTTCTATATCTAAAAAAATGGCTGAGTTATAGCATTTTGAATTTCTATTGTGGATGACATTTTGAAACAACCTGATTTTTGTCACGCGATAACAGGCGTATTTATGAATCGATTTGGATGTAACTTGGTGTGTACATAGTACATACCAATGTCTCGACCGAGTTCGTTGGTCAGCTTCATTCGCCATCTTGTTTCAAAAGGGCTGCCATTTTTTAAAAAAGATTAAATTTTAAATTCAAAATGAGTTATCAAAAAATTGAAAAATGAAAATCTTTTTTTTATGTGTTTGACCTTGATACAAAGATTCCGAAGCAGTTTTTGTTTCGTATATATCTTAAAAAATGGTTGAATTATAGCACTTTGAATTTCTAGCATGGCTGACATTTTGAAACGATCTGATATTTGTCACGTGATAACACGTGTATTCATTAACCTATTTCGATGTAAGAAGGCATGTGTATAGTATATCGTAATGTCTCGACCAAGTTCGCTGGCCAGCTTCATCAGCCATCTTGTTTCAAAATGGAGGCCATTAAATTAAATAAAAAATTATATTTAAAGTAAGGTGCAAAAGAATTAGAAATTGAAAAGTCCTTCCGGCAATGTCTCGACCAAGTTCGCTGGCCAGCTTCATCAGCCATCTTGTTTCAAAATGGAGGCCATTAAATTAAATAAAAAATTATATTTAAAGTAAGGTGCAAAAGAATTAGAAATTGAAAAGTCCTTCCGGCAGTGCCGGGGGGAAGAGGTAGCTTTCATATTCCTTATTTTAAAAAATCCAACTTATATCATTCAAACACACGAAGCTCAATTTAGTGGAAACCGAATATAGGACATTCAATACTAATTTTTATCAATATAATGAATGAGAATTTCGCGAAATTAGTCAGCTTTATCCAAGCTGCTTTTCTTTAAAGTAACTTATATTTGGCTGCCAAATTCGGCGATTTCTTAAAGTGCGTGCCATTTTAAGACAACATGGTGGATGAGGCTAAGCAGTGAACTTGGTCGAGACCTTAATAATTGCTGTGCACATGCTCACTCACATCGGAATCGGTTGATATATACGAGTGCTGTCGCATGCAAAATATCAGATTTTTCAAAATGTCACCCACAATAGAAATTGAAACTGCTATATCTGAGCCACTTTTTAAGGTAAAGACAAACAAAAAATGCTCTTGATTCCTTATATCAAGGTCAAATACTTAAGAAAGAGACCTTTTTCAATTTCTAATTTTTTTGCACCTCACTTTAAATATATATATATATTTTAATTTAATGGCCGCCATTTTGAAACAACATGGCTGATGAATCTGGCCAGCGAATTTGGTCGAGGTATTGATGTATACTATCCACATGCCTTCTTGCATCGAAATAGGCGAATACGTGTGTTATCGCGTGACAAATACAAGATCGTTTCAAAATGTTATCCATGCTAGAACTTCAAAGTGCTATAATTCAACCATTTTTTAAGATATAAACAAAAGAACAAATTTTTAGAAACAAAAATTGCTCCGGAATCTTTGTATCAAGGCCAAACACATAAAAAAAACCTTTTTCATTTTCCAATTTTTTAATACCTCATTTTAAATTTTAAATTTAATTTTTTTTTAAATGGAAACCCTTTTGAAACAAGATGGTGGATGAAGCTGGCCAACGAACTCGGTCGAGATATTTGTATGTACTATGTACACACCAAGGTACATCCAAATCGGTTCATAAATACGCCTGTTATTACGTGACAAAAATCAGGACGTTTCAAAATGTCAGCCACGCTAGAAATTCAAAATGCTATAACTCAGCCATTTCTTAAGATATAGACGAAACAAAAACTGCTCCCGAATCTTTTTATCAAGGTCAAACAAATAAGAAAAAATATTTTTTCAATTTTCAATTTTTTGGCACCACATTTCAAATTTAAATTTTACTTAAAAATTTAAATGGCCGCCATTTTTAAACAAGATGGCGGATGAAGCTGCCAACGAACCCGGTCTAGACATTGGTATGTACTATGTATAAACGAAGTTACATCCAAATCGGTTCATAAATACGCCTTTTATCGCGTGACAAAATTCAGGACGTTTCAAAATGTCAGCCACGCTAGAAATTCAAAATGCTGCAACTATGCCATTTTTTAAGATAGAGACGAAACAAAAACTGCTCCGAAATCTTTGTATAAAGGTCAAATACATAAGAAAAAAATATTTTTCCATTTTCAAATTTTTATTACCCCATTTCAAATTTAAATTTTTTTTTAAATTTTAAATGGCCGCCATTTTGAAACAAAATGCCGGATGAAGCTGGCCAATGAACTCGGTCGAGACATTGGTATGTACTATGTACACACCGAATTACATGGAAATCGGTTCATAATTACGAGAGTTACAGTGTGACATAGGTCAGATATATATATATATATATATATCAATTTTGAACGGAGGGTGGTTTCGGGGTCTGGGGGTCATGATCGATGAAAATATACCAAATTTTTTTGAAATCGTTTTCCTCCGAACGGCTGCAATAGGTAGCTTTTTGTAATGAAAGCTACCTAAAAGGACACTGTAAACCTTTTACCATCCTGCTTCTTAAAAGACAGGTGGTTTTTCTTTCACATTAAAATAACATACATGACTTCAGGGCCAGTCGTTTTTTCTAAAAACCTTTTATTCCCCAAACAACATTTCTATCGGAAAATCGCAGCGAAGAAGAAAGAAATGTCAAAGCTAAAATGCTTAAACTGCCGGTGAGATACGTCTGAAGTTACGTCATTCCATCATTTACATATCACAGAAAAAGTCCTCCGAACGGCTGCAATAGGTAGCTTTTTGTAATGAAAGCTACCTAAAAGGTTTCTTTCTTAAGTATTTGACCATGATATAAGGATTCCGGAGCATTTTTTGTTTTGTCTTTATCTTAGAAAATGGCTCAGATATAGCAGTTTGATATTCTAATGTGGGTGACATTTTGAAAAATCTGATTTTTTGCCTGCGACAGAACTTGTATATATCAACCGATTCCGATGTGAGTGAGCATGTGCACAGGAATTACTAAGGTTTCGACCAAGTTCACTCGTTAGCCTCATCCATCATGTTGTCTTAAAAATGGCAGGAACTTCAAGATATCGCCGAATTTGGCAACCAAATATATGTTACTTTAAATAAAAGCAGCTTGGATAAAGCTGACTAATTTCGCGAAATTCTCATTCATAATGATTTAATATTGATAAAGATTAGGATTGAATCTCCTATAATCGGTTTCCACTAAATTGAGCTTCGTGTGTTTGAATAATATAAGCTTGCTTTTTAAAAATAAGGAATATGAAAGGACTTTTCCTTTCTTATTTTTGAAAAGTTGTTTTTTAGTAGATTCTATAAGTACTCATAAAAAAGCTAGAGAATCTATGGATATTTGAAGATAATCTGTGTATATCTTTACTTAAACAAAAATGCAAATTAGCCTGATGCCTCACATTTTAATTAGAACTTATGTAAGTACGACATTTATTTCGGTACTGTTAAAATACATTTGTGAATTTTTTTAACTTCAAATCTAGAAAAAATGCATGACTTTAAACGCAACAGTTTTTACTTTTGTAGCAATTTATGGGCCGTTTAAGTAATGTTGGCTATTTTTATGGCAAATAAATTTTTCGCGACCACGCGTATTTGTGTAAACAAACAATTCTAGATATAATATATAGAGGGTATATACATAATTAAACAAATCAACTAAAAATATTGAAGATAATTATATATATATATGAGATTACATACCTTTGTATAATGTTACACTATTTTTTTTAAATAGCAGAACTTCTATATTTTACACAGGAACCCACACATTTTTGCACACATTTAGCACCCCCGCCGCCATTGTAAAATGTCGGTTCTCTCCCTCTCACCGCTTGTTTTTCGTTAAGTACGCATGCTCGGTTGAGAAATTCCAACTTGAACCTTCTGTAGACCATAGTTGGGTTACTGAACCCGGCGTTAGATTTCAACCTCGAACCGATTCAGTGAGGTAAACGGTGAATACCATTTGAGCATGCGACCCGAATTTTCGGCATAACTTCGGGCCGAAGTTATTCGTGAATACGAGCGTAAGAAGAGATTTCCTGTTCATTTTCTTCACAGTTTTCCACTGTGAAGGCCCTTGAGTTGAATAATTCCCTGATCTTTTATTCCGTACATATGATTTTTGTTTTGCTTTTTGTGTTGCGGAAACATGAGGTTTTTGTATTTTATCTGCTGATGAAACAAATGTTTGTTCAGGTTTCTGTTCAGTTAGCTTTTTAGTAAAAGTTTTTGGGATTCACTAACCAAATGTATGTAATAATGTACAGCAGGATCAAAATAGTCTATTTTAACTGGTTCTGATGATGGTGGCAAAAGTTTTAATTTTGGAATCGGTTGTTTCCTGAGTAAACTGGAGTAAGAAACTCCAACAGATGGGGTTCTGGTTTCGACAAGTTTGCGAGCCTCAGGGTAAGAAAATTTGAGTAATTTTAACAGTAAGAATTTCTTTTTCATGTATCCGATTAGGGCAAGAGCGTGAATATGCTGTATGATCACCTTTATAGACGGGTTGCACATGACGTCACATGTCTGGCATCGCTTCATACGGTGCCCAAACAAGGCGAATGTGGTGCTCTCCATTTGACTTATTAGACTTATTTGCACTATAATAATAAAAATAAGAAAGATCTAAATTAAACAGAAAGATAACACGTGCTTTTAACGGCAAACGGGCAGTTCTGTGCTCCACGTGTGTGCTCCAGAAGCAATAGTATCAGTCGTTGCTAATAGCAACGTGACGTCAATGCAAGGGGTCTATAGTTTGCGCAACGTTCGGATTTTTCACAAGATTTACCGTCATGGTCCACTTCTGCACAACGTTCAACCAAGTTTACTTAATTTTCCAACTTTTACAATTACCAACTTTATTTCTAGTTGGTAAAATAGAGCTATTAAATGTTAGAATTATGTGCTTTGTCGGACGCACTTGCCCATTCCGCCGAATAGTAATACGGCGTGCATCTATGATATTTTGTTCTTTTAAATTTTTTAGAAGTTCTGGTTCTGATATAACACAACTTGTAGTATTTAGAGGTTTATGTACCTGAACAGAAAATGAAAAAGAGAATATTGTAGAGTAATTTGAGATTAGCTGTGATTGTTTGACTCTAGAGATCTTAACAAGTAAATCTCCAGATTGCAATTTTTTTGAGCGAATGGCCATCTCTCAAAACAGACTGGAATGTTTTCGCAATAAGGAATGGTGAAGTTCTCTTAAAAGAGCTATCAAACAGGCTATCAGTTCGTTTAATTACAAAGAAGCGAGTGAAAGTATTCTGTACAATTTGTTGCTCTCCACAAGGGAGAGAGTAGAAGGAATTGAATTTTTTCCATCTATATTAGAAAAAATAGATTTCAGACCCCTGCCGCACCACCCACTACCCAGCCCAACAAGGGACTGCACATTCGTGCACCAGTGCTAACCAGGGTCTATACGGTCACAAGACAATCCTATGTGAGTGTCTACCCTTAACGAGTTGACTAGTAATTGCTCGCTCACTTGATACCTTAGCCGGTGACAAGTCAGCTGACTAGCCGATTGATGCATACGGGACAAATATGCACCACCCGTCTACTTGAAGCAGAGGCCAAAGCAGTGTGTTGGTTTCCCTCAACTGCCAGGATCCCCTTTCCAGGGGCACGGGTCGCCACGCATGGCAAACACGTGGGATTTTCCTTAAGTCGATATAGACAGGATGATATCGGCTTATGCAGAACTGCGCTCATCTCCAAAGAGGAAACCACAATGAGAGTGAAATAAGAGGAAAAGGAAAAGAGAAAGGTCGCTCAGATGCACGGGGTTTCGAAGCCCGTGAATACCTAAAGAATGTGTCCCCCTGGGAGGAATAAAAGAGTTAGAAGTAGAATTATTATAGCACTTGAATCTGGTCTTTCGTATGCTGAGATTAAAAGACAGGGGAGTGATTCACTAGAAGTTTAAGCAAAAACGAAACAGAAAAGGTGGAAAGTGTTCGCACAATTTGTTGATACCAATGAGAAAACAACCGTGATAAAATAATATTATCAGAAGTTACTAGAAGTGATCTAGTCATTCCTAATATGTTTTTCTGTTCAACCAGAGTAAAGAGAAGATTGTAAAATATTGGAATGGAAAGTAGAATCCCAATAAAAAAGTCTCTGAATCTACATCAACGGAAAAGCTTCTTTATATAATACTGTTTCGAAAGATATCAGAAGTCTTGTCGGATCAAAACGACACCTTTTCAACACTGTTAAGGAAACTTGCTATCTTTTCTCTTTTTTACTTATTCATTTTTTCGTGCCTCCTTTAAAAACCTTAAAACGGAATTGTTAAAGTTATTTTCGCGACAAAAAAATATTATGCATGGCAAGATTTTGAAAAAATGTAATTTTGAAAAGAAATTGAAAAGTTTAAAAAATTTATCGTATTTTTCAAGTTTTAATATTTTACACATTTTTTTTTCGTACTTTCACAGGAGCATACCTTGATTATCATAACTTGATTATCATAACTTGATTATCATAACTTGATATTTCAATAACCTTATTAAACTCAGTTTATGAGAAAAAAAATAAAACGTCCTTATTTACGCTAAAATTGAATGAAAAACACGAATTTCTTCATATTTATATAAAAAACTGTGTTCATTTTTCTCAAAATCCATACCTGATTCTGTGCGATAAAGGACATTAATTTATGACATCTTCTAGACGATATTTATATAAAAACTTCACACTCTTCAAGTAAGAGCTTTTGTTAATATTCTGAAACAATTTTTATAATTACGAATTCATGAGCTAAGACTGCTAATCCATATAACCATATAAATATATCCATAAATAATAATAAGAAAATATAATATAAATTTAGCGTCTTTTCTTTTTTTTTTTTTTTTTAAACCACTATGAACTACGAAGAATGCTCTTAAAACAAAAAGGAAATTAGTACGTAATGAGATTCCTTTGTGCAATTTCTACACCGCTTTTTTGCGGAAGGAAACCGGAAGATTTTATTATCCTTTTGTTTATTGCATTGGTATCAATACTGAAGAAATGATTTCACTCTTTTTCCTTTAAGCGATAATTTCTTTTTGTATTTTAGTTTGTTTTTCAATCCAAATCCCACTGTTTTCTTATACGAGAAATATTTCAAGCGCATATATATGCATGAAATATTGAGATACATTACATCTCAGAATCTGATATATAACGATGAGATTCCAAATGACAGTTTTCTTTATTTCACTATAAGAAAGAATAAAAGAAAAAAAAGTCATACTTTTCAGGAGACATTGTTATTTTTTTAATTGCCTTTCGACAATGAAAACATGCCCATAATTTAGGAACTATCGCTAATTCAAGATATATCCCACTGTGTGGAATTTTTTTTATTATTTCTTTCAAATTTGGATTAGACTAATTTTAATAAATTTCCTTATATACGTCAGCATGCTGCAGTTGTTTAGATAATATGCTTGTGGGAGATCTTAAATTGCATGACATTATACATGACATTATCCTAAACTAAAAGTTTATAGCAAATATTTACGAAAATGAAAGTAATATGAAAAATTTACGCTGAAAAAAGATAGCTTCACCGAAAGAAATAAAGTTATAAAAGTCATTTCAATAGGAAAATTTTCCCACTATTTTCAAAATATCTTCATAAAATATTTTTGGGATTGAATTAATAAGTTTCTGCAAATTATGTAAGCCGATAACGTGCCTAACCTGCCGCACACACAAAATCGCTTATTTTAGGTCATTTGTAGAATTGTATTTCAGGGGCGCCATTTCAGAAGTTTCTTGGGGGGGGGGGGGCAAAGATTTTTTGAGGGAAGTTATATAGCTAAGCGTAGGATCCAAGAGTCTACCTCCCCCTCCCCCGAACGAGAACGGGAAACGTAAACGGAATCATGCTTACAAAAACAGTAAAAACTTTGCATACGGAAACTCAAGAATTAATAAAATATTTCGTTTTAAACACATTTCCGTCTTAGCAGGTAAAACTTCAATATATTGAATATGAAAAATTTTCTTTTTGGACTATTATAGGTTCCCTTTTTACAGGTGCCCCCAAAGACTGTTAAACCATCCACTCTATAGTATAGCTCTGAAAAGAGATGTATTACAGTAAAACTTGTGAAAACGAAGCCTGTCTATAACAGAATTCTTTCTCAAAGGGGAAAAAAAATCAAATTTCGATTGAAAAAATCTGATACAATTACACTTGCTAAGACAGGGACTTTCTAGTCTTTTTTTCTAGTCCCTTTCGATTTCTTTTTTTTCAGATTTTACTACAGGGGCGCTATTTCAAGAGTTTCTTGGCAAAGGACAAGGAAAAATTTTCTTTGTGGAACAAACAGGAAACATGCAGAATTGCACAATGTGCAGAACTGTATAATGAGCAGAACTGCCTAAATCTCACAGAAAATGGGAAAATCCCGCACAATAGAAAAAGCTCTACGTGATTTTGTGTTCTTAACTTTTTTCACGGACATGTGATTAATCTGCGATTTTTTTTTTTTTTCTGAAAGTCCACATTTTTTTTTCTTTCAAATTTCACAAAATAAATTCGCCAATGGGTCACAGAAAAAAAAATAATTGCGAATTTTGCAAATTTTAAAGAAAAAAAACCCAAATTATTGCGGAAAAAGTCGCTAATTTCTCTAAACGACTGTGGAAAATATTGCTTTCATCAGAGATCGCGAAAAGAAATGTAGTTTTCGTCAAATGGTTATGCAAGCTAAAATCTCGAATTTTGTAAAAGGGTTGCGAAAAAAATCGCGAATTTCGTCAAAGGTTGCACAAAAAATCACGAAAATTTAATCAAACAATTGGGGGGAATTTCGTCAAACGATTGTGAAATAAGATACGAAATTTTGTGTAACTATCGCGCAAAAAATTACAAATATTAGTTGGTGGTAGAAAAAAATAATCACGAATTTCAACAAACGATCGTGAAAACGAATTGCGAATTTTGTCAAAAGATCGCAGAAACAAATATGGAATTTCGTCAGTTGGTCGAGAAAAAATATTGCGAATTTCAACAAATGGTCGCGAGAAAGAAAGCCAATTTCAGTAAAAGTTGCAAAAAAAAAAAAAAAAAAAAAAAAAAAAAAAATCGTGAATTTCGAGAAACGGTTGCAGAAAAAATCGCAAATTTCGTCAGATGATCGCGAAAAAAGAATCATGAAATTCAATCAGTCATGAGATAATCCGCCCTCGACATTTGTAACTTTGTGATCTATAGCTATAAGAAAATTTTCATTAGGGATTTTCTGCAAGTAAAGGTAAGGCAAATCGTTAATTGTTTCGGATTGCTTTTTCTCTATTATGAGGCTGGTCCGTGTTAATACTATTTTTCAGAGAAATTCTCAATATTTTTCAGATGAAAAAGCTATTTGAACATTACTGAAATAATTTATTTATTATTAATAAAATATTTGAACATTACTGAATACTATATATATATATCTTCATTTTTAGGGTTCTGTACTTAGAAAATAAAAACGGAACCATTATAAGATCACTCCTGTGTCTGTCTGTCACAACAATTTTACTTGTAAACTATGGAATGTGGAAAGTTGAAATTGGGGGGGAAGTAATAAATACAATTGACCCACATATTTACAGATTAAACATTTACAAATATTTTTAGGAAAACTGTAGAGGGGTTAATTACGTTACGTGAAAAAAAAATCTTTTCTTTGTATATTGTGTGTGGTATCGTGTGAAAGCTTTCGTTACGCCGAACTCAAAAATACATTTCTTTTAATTTTAGGTATTATATTTTCAGAGATATCGTCAAAAATGTAGTGCAAAAATATGTCCCCTCCCCCTATTTATTTCCGAATCTATTGAAATTAAAATTATGAAAAAAAACTAGAGGTAGTAGAGGTAGTAGTTCTGCAAATTATGTAAGCCGATAACGTGCCTAACCTGCCGCACACACAAAATCGCTTATTTTAGGTCATTTGTATAATTGTATTGCAGGGGCGCCATTTCAAAAGTTTCTTGGGGGGGGGGGGGCAAAGATTTTTTGAGGGAAGTTATATAGCTAAGCGTAGGATCCAAGAGTCTACCTCCCCCTCCCCGAACGAGAACTGGAAACGTAAACGGAATCATGCTTACAAAAACAGTAAAAACTTTGCATACGGAAACTCAAGAATTAATAAAATATTTCGTTTTAAACACGTTTCCGTCTTAGCAGGTAAAACTTCAATATATTGAATATGAAAAATTTTCTTTTTGGACTATTATAGGTTCCCTTTTTACAGGTGCCCCCAAAGACTGTTAAACCATCCACTCTATACACTGTAAAAAATAACGGTGAAAATTACAGCAAAAAACACTGTTATTATTTCCCGAAAACTAAAAAATACAGTTCACAGCCTTTTTTGCTGTTTTTTTCCTGGCTTTTTTCAAAGCGCCCTCTACTGACCAAATCACGAAAGTATCACTTCTATGTCTGAATGTAAACCATAAACATTTCGAATCATCCCGGACAAGAATCGAGAAGTCAGAAATATCTCAATTCCTCGCTCAGTTCTCAGTATCAATTTTTAGAATTTCCCCCCACTCCCTCTCTTTTGAAAAGCGAAAAAGAATGTTTGACTGGAAGTAATCTGAGCTTGCGTCGTCGACCGATGTGTCTACTCCTCTGCTGAGACGACAGAAACAGAACATGCAGCGGCAGCCATGTTGTTGTGTATGCTTTTTGCTTTGGCTTTCTGTGAAGATGCTAGCGTACATTCGCATAACCGATAAATCTTCTAAAGACGAAAAGGTAAGTGTTTGCTTTATTTTCTCTTCTTATGTCACTTTAATATTTTTTCTGTTTTAAAATTGATCATGTGAAACATTATAGGATGTCATTTTTTTCGATAGTCACATGTCAGCGAAATTAAGATGTATATAAGATTTTTTTTAATTTATTGACATTCATATGCATTATTAATGATGCTTTACTGATTTTTTAGTTATTTAATTAAAAGGATAATTACATATTTTAACGGCAACACTATAATATTAAAAGAAAAGTGTCGAAAAAAATGTTGCAATGCATTAGTTAGGGCTAGAGGATTGCACGGTTCGAAATTTCAAAGCCCGAGTCCGACCCGCCCTTAAAAAAAATTCGGCCCGGCCCGATACAAAGATTAAGTTCGGCCCGAACCCAACCAAAAAATCTTAGCCTTTCCCCCCCCCCCCCCCCCATGTTTATAATGCGCATTTTTATTGAAGTGCCGTAGCCTGCGATATTTATTTTTTTAACGAATCAATTTGTTGTATGCAAGTGTTTCAATTATTAATAATACTATTTAATCCATATTTCATGTATTGAAGTGTTAAAAATCGGCAAAATGCTATACAGTAAAATCTTCTAAGACAGAATTGCACAGGGAAGAAAAAAAGATGAGCCAATTTCCCTTCTTAGCAGGTGTAAATGTATTATATATAATTTTCTTATGTATTAGTATATTCATTTTGCATGAATCAACACATTTTTTAGTTTAAGATTCCGTCATAGGCAGGTTATTTTTCACACGTTTCAGTATATTTTAATTTAGCCATATTTTAATAAGCGTACAAATCTACTATTCTTTAAAAATAATAAATTTTAATGTTTAATTGTAGAGTAATGGTGATTTAAAAATGTATGCATTTCTTGCAAAGATTTTTGGGCCAGGTCTAATTTTACTGACTTTTGAATGGACCAGGCCATGCCGAGACAATGATTTTCATACGGACCAGGTCAAAACCAGGGCTGAAAATTTTTTGGGCGTGAAGACTAGAAATGATGAAACCAGTCCCGGCTCTGTATGGAAAAAATAAGTTATGGCATGGCCCGATCCTTATGGAGAAAAGTAAGACCCGCCCTAGCCCTTACAGAGTAATCACTAGGCATGGCCGAAGTGCCGGGAATGAAAATAGGCTGGACTCGGGCCTGGCCCGACCCGTGCATATCTCTAGTTAGGAGCTAGCATATATAATGTTACCACATTTTGCTTATTTTGGGACCCCCCCCCCCCCAGGGTTGGGTTTTTGACATGACAAGCGTCAAAAACTGGTTTAAACTGTCATAAACTGGTTTAAACCGTCAAAAACTGGTTTAAACTGTCAAAAACTGCCAAATACATGTAACACACTAAAACATTTTAACAATAAGTAAACAATAAATAAGTCAATGATTTATGTGATCTTTTATTGAAATTTAATAATTTAAAAAATATATTATTTGCAATAAAATATTTTTTTGGAGATTTTTCAAACAGAAGAAAATAATTTTGTACAATTAAATAATCCGGATCAATTTTACCCTGCAGCACATCACGTGTTTCGCACATTTATTTACACCCAAAAGATTTTTGAGTTTAGAGTGTATGAAGTGTTAGAAAATAGTTTGTCCCTTAATTGATGCTGAGCTAGTAGGACTTGATAGCAAAAGCATTGCTAGATGAGCAAGTTTTGAAGCAGACTCAAAAAGCTGTTGCATTTAATGAAACCTTTCCACCAAGCAATGGAGTCCTCCCTATAGCACTGAAATAAGAAGACGGGAAAGGGGATTCTTTTAGCTTCATACACAATCAGTATGTGTAAGGATCCATAAATTCTCTCTGTAGCTCAAGCGTGAGCTGAATCAACCGATACAGCAGTCAACCCTTGCTCCTAATGGTTGGGATGCGAAGTATAAGCCAAACAATGGTATGGTTTCATGATTTGATCCATTCTATTATGCACTTTTTCAATATGGGCTTAAAGGAATTTTCTTTTAGATGACCGGCCAATTTTGTTCAGTTTTAAAATCGAAAACATTTTTATCTATTGAAAGAAAGCATGTTTTAAAGATTTTGACTTTAAGCTTTTTTTTTTTTTTTAATTTCTTCTCTTAGTTTGTAAATGTTTAAAATTAATAATCCAATTTCAATTTTGAATGGAATGGTTATTGCCTAGACTAGAATAATATCGATGCATATTATCTTGTTATACACTGGCCTCCAAAAGTTAAGGTACACGGGCTAAATGCGTTCATTTGCACACGTTTTGTTGAATATCTACAAAACTTATTGACAAATTGTTCTTGAACTTCTGGGATGAAAAGAACATGTTTCATTTCATATTTCTCGGTGAAGATTTAGTCGGGGGTACAATTAGGGGCTAATAATAAAATAATATTTGCGATCACCTATGTAACAGAAAAGACTGGAAATGGTTTGTCACTGTGGTAAATGATTATTTGAGTCCTGTTCAACATTTGTATGCATTTGTGTAAACATAGCACTCATATTCGTAAAGATGTTAACGTTTTTGTGAAAAACGCAAACGTTTTTTATAAATGGCATACAGAGTTTTCAACCAAATTTAACACAACTTTCCAAAAACCTGACAAAGAACAGTAGAAACAGTATACTGCAATTAAAACATGAATATTTGATAAGATATGGGCATTTTTATGAGAATTTTTAACTGTGCATGCGCGGAAGATTTCAAAATTTTTATTTCATAATTTGGTACTTAGTATTTTGGGGCAACTTCTATAAAAAGTCCAGTCAAATGTTGTGAAAACTTAGGAAGATGTAGTGAGCTGATTGAAAAGTTGTGTAAAATCCCTTATAATAAAGATATTTTTAGGAAGCAACTCACTATATCGACCCCATCTTTGTGAATTTTCGCGATATTTGACTAGACTTTTTATATAAGTTGCCCTAAATAGCTGACTACCAAATTCTGAAATAAAAATTTTGAAATCTGCCGCGCATGCGCAGTTAAAAATTATCGCATAAAAATGCCCATATCTCATCAAATATTCAATATATTCATGTTTTAATTGCAGTATACTGTTTTTACTGTTCTTTGTCAGGTTTTTGGAAAGTTGTGTTAAATTTGGTTGAAAACTCTGTATGCTATAAAAAAAAAAGTTTGAGTTTTTCACAAAAACGTTAACATCTTCACGAATATGAGTGCTATGCTTACATAAATGCATACAAATGTTGAACAGGACTCAAATAATCATTTACCACAGTGAGAAACCATTTCCAGTCTTTCCTGTTACATAGGTGATCACAAATATTATTTTATTATTAAATTTATTATTAGCCCCCTAATTGTACCCCCGACTAAATCTTCACCGAGAAATATGAAATGAAACATGTTCTCTTCATCCCAGAAGTTCAAGAACAATTTGCCAATAAGTTTTGTAGATATTCGACAAAACGTGTGCAATCGAACGCATTTAGTCCGTGTACCTTAACTTTTGGAGGCCAGTGTATATACAAAAAAAATCTGCACTTTTCTAAGTTTTTTTTCCCCATAAAAAAAGCTAGCTAATGCTTTAAGCTCTCAAAAGTAAGAGAAATTAAAATGATTTTAAGTAAGAGAAAAAATGTACAGCTCAGTTGAGCTTAATGTCTACTTTTTAGAAAAACACAATTTTACAAAAAAAAATGTAAATAAAAATTTTACCCTGTTAAAAAGTTGTACTTAACAATAATACTTCACTATGTACTAATTACTGATGTACAGTAAGAGTGAATTTAAAATGTTACATGTAATGTTGTCATGTGTGACATTTAATTTGAATTTTTACAGATCAATTTAGTATTTGAGGTTTTTGACATGACGGTTTAAACTATGGTTTTAAACCCGACATAAACTGACACATGTCAAAAACCTGCCAACCCTGTAATTATTACTAATACTACATACTAATTATACAATTACAGTAATAGTGAATTTTAAATATTACATCTAATGTGTGACATTTAATGTGAAATTTTACAGATCACTGTAGTATTTGAGGTTTTTGACAAGGGGTTTTTGACATGACGGTTTAAACCACAGTTTAAACCGTCAAAAACTGACACGTGTCAAAAACCTGCCAACCCTGACCCCCCCCTCCCCTTTAAGATATCATACATTATCATTCATCGACCCCCTCCTCTTCCCACCCCCACCAGATGATATCCTTATAAACGCTTAAAAATTATTTTATTTTTATATTCTTGTTATGCACTTTCAGTGATCTATGCATTAGTCCCATACTTTATGGATTCAAGAAGTCGATAAAAATATCAATACATTAAATAAATTTTATCCTATAACATGTAAATGAGTTAGTTACTATTTAAAAGTATTTAATAACAGTATATAGTGCTGTCCTCTAAAAAAAAACCCACTTTTTTAATTTCTCACTATATAAAATTTAATAAAAAATACAAAACAATATATTACAAAATGGCAGCCAATTAAACAAGACTTTGAAAAAAAAAACCACTTTTTCCTAAAAATAACCCACATGTAAAAACACTTCTAGAAATCAAAATATTAAACAGCAAAGTTTTTCTTTCATTATTAATTAGTTTTAAAACACAATTCTGCAAAAAAAAAGAAAAAAAAAATAATAATATTTTAGTAATTGTAAATTGAAGGATTTACAAATGAAAAATTATAAATGTAATTTTTTAAAAAACTAAATAAACACTTAAGTAATTTTAAATGCTTTTATTATTGTAAATGGCATATAGAAACAGGACAAAAAGAAATTTTGACTTCTGTGATATTTTTGATTAAGTTCTAGGGTGGGTTTTTTTTAGGATACATTTTCCTGTGGGGTTTTTTTAGAGGACAGCACTATATTGTTACATAATGCATTCAAAAGCGATATTGCCTTCTTGCAGTTGCAAGTTTGGTTGAATCAAAAATGATAACAATATGAGCCCCCCCCCCCTCCCCCGATATATGTTACAATATCAAGTGCCAGACCTCCACCTTGCCCTAAAGTGATAATGTTATATATGTACAGCCCCTTACTTTCAGTAGATCAGATTCAGCTGACGTTGTAAACGTTTATCCATCAACTGAGAAGAATAATTAAGAAAATAATTCAAAAAAATATAAGGGAGACTTGGGGTACAGAGGATCACTTTTGCATTTTTCATTTTTTTTCCCCTCTTTAATGGAAAGTCCAATCTGCCTGAAAATATTCTTGAGCATTCCTGAAACATTTTTACGCGCCTCAGAATTTTTTCCGAATATAGTTTCAAATAGGTACATTTAAAGAAAAAAAAAATTATTTGTATACGTTCATAAAGTTGGCCAGTGTGTCCCAGAAGCGGGGTACACTGGGGCACAGTGGTCCACTATTAAGTATTATTGAAATACAATATCAATTTATTTTTTATTAATTCAATTCCTCTTTATTTCCCCTTTAGCCCCAAAATAACATAATAATGCAAATTTGCAAGCTGTAACATTTTCAAACAAAACAAAGTTTTTAAAAACAAGTAAAATAAAGTCATCGATTTGAAAATGAAACTTTAAAATTTGAAAATGAAACTTCAAACTACTTATGAACCTGAAATTTTCTGTAAATATTTTTTTATCTGAGGGCAATTTTACGATAACACTGATATAAACAACAGAAAATAACCATTAAGTTTTGATACCAAATTTGTTTTATTTTACATGTAAAATGAATAATAAAATTTCAGAACCTGCCAGAAATTCTTTTAGTAATAACAAGCTTCCATCAATAGGATACTTTTATATTTTGGTACTTTTCCGTTATACAGACACCATGCCAAAATGTATGCTAATGCACCAATAAATGTTTAGTGCAGTGCTAAAAGGTAGTTGTAATTTTATGTCAACACTTTAATATGAGTTTTATTTTATTACTTTATCGTATAAAAGTTATTTGTTCACTTATTTTTAGTATATATTAGTGATTTAATAAAATAGTTCGTTAAAGTCTGTAATTTTCAAATGTTATATTTTTTAAATGCTCACTTTACTATGAACAATGTTTTTTCTTTTATTTTTCAAATATTTCAATTTCGTGATTTTCATTTTGCGACAATGGCATCCGTATAACAGAAAAGTACCAATATTTTTTAAAAACAGTAAATACAAAGCAAAATATTTCTTACTATATTAAATAGACATTTTCTTTTGTTTACTTTATTTTACAGTTAAATAATTACTTTAAAACAACATTTCTTTGTAGAGAATAAGCAATTATTACATATTTTGAAAATTCTGCATTACAGTAACAGTAGATTGGTGACCACTTTACCCCAACAGCTGGTGGTCCACTGTGGCCACTGTTGAAGTTAAATACATTCTCATAAAAATGTTATTTAAAGCTTTCTTTTAAGCATATTAACTTCAAAATTAAATAAAAATAAGTACCTTATCTTTACAAAAAAGCCGTTTTATCTTATTTATCTATAACCTTTAATTACTAAAAAAACAAAACTATGATGAAAAATTTTACTTTTAGAAGCTCAAAACAACCAGTTGGGATAAAATGATTCATTCTGAGCTAATGATTTGTTTTGAAGGCTATAAGTAATCACTCCAGTTCTGTAATCAATTAGCCTAAAAGAAAAGCTTTAAAAATTTAAAAATAAATCTAAGTGATGGTCAACTGTACAGTTGTGCAAAAAAAAAAAAAAAAAAAAAAAAGTAAACACCCCTTACTAACTCCTCAACAAATTATCATAGAAGAAAGTTACTGGTACCGAACGATTGGAAATAAAGTTACTTTTAAATGATGCATATAATATTTGCTGAGGGAGCCATCTACATATTAAAACGAACCATAACTTTGCTTTTTTCAATAGCAGTACACAATTCTGACAGCATAAATGAACTCTACACCCTTCAATTAGCCTAAAAACAAATTTTTATGCAATTCGTACGATAAGTTTCTGGGATTATTTTAAAATGAGCGTATTTTAAGGGCTGTATCCAAATTGAAGTTCGGTACTCGATTGTTAACCGAGAGAGCCCCCTTCTTGATCAAGGCACCTTAAGCGGCACTCAAGCAGTCATTGAAGCATGTTAGATTACAGGACAGCATACGAAATTTCAAAATATCTACTCCTATCAAAAACGGCCCCTTAAACCATCATTTTGCTGTTTTTTAAGCATAATTTGAAAACTACTTGGAAGAAAAATGTGAAATTTTGGATTTCCATAAAGCAGGACTTAATAAATCTAAATCCATCAAAAAAATTGTAGGTTGCAATTCATAATTTTTTTTAATATTAATTTCATAAATCATATCAAAATTATAAAAATTGCAAATTCAACGTATTTATGTTTGGGTATATTATAAAGGTCAAAATTAGCACCGGCCACAGGGCCAGTAAATGGAAAAAAGTGGCTAGTGAAAAATTCTCTATCAGCGGCCACCTTCCGGCCACTTTTTTACAAGGAGATAATAAAATTTTCTTGCATTTCATCAAGGATTCTACTTTTTTGGTTCCAATATATCTAATTAACAAATTTATTTGGGCTATTCAGTTTTAGATTAATACTTATAGAAATTTTACTGTTTAGCATTTTGAAATAAAAAAGTGGCCGCTAGTTTAAAGAAAGTGGCCACTTAAAAAATTAGTTGTATCGGCCAGTGGCCGCTAATAAAATTTCCCAATTTTGACCTATAGTATATTAGTATTATTGCTACACAAAAAATTAGCACATTCGGAGCATAATTTCAGGAGATATAAATAAAAATGTCATTTAACATTAGAAGCACTCAATTTTGAACGTCTATAATTCAAAAACTTACCATTCAAATGACTTGAAATTTCGTTTCTAGGCATAGTTTGAACCGAAGATTTGAAATATCTTGTTAAATTTGGGTATTGCATTGAAAAAAATGAAGTTTGGATTTGTTTTAATATGTAGATGGCCCCCTAAGCAAATTTTATATACATCATTTAAAAGTAGACATTATTTCCAATCGTCCGGTACCAGTAACTTTCTTCTACGATAATTTGTTGAGGAGTTAGTAAGGGGTGTTTACTTTTTTTTTTTCCACGACTGTACCTCGCTCTCCCCTGTATACAATTTTTTTTTTTCTGTTTTCATTATTATAGTATATAAATTTTATAATTTAAAGTTATGGATAATAATTGACATTTTAGTAAGTGCGACTTTTCCTCCTTCTGGCGGGGGGGGGGGGGGGATGCTTATGATGTCAGATTCACTACACGTTCCTGATTTTTGGCTAATGCTCGTGTGTCCCGAATACGAAAGATCGCAGGGAATGTCCAATTTTTTTTTTTTTTTTTTTTAAGTGCAGAATCCCACAATATTGAAAATATCTTATCAAGTTCTGCAAATGAAGATCCCAATTGCTTATTATTTTTTCTCAAAATGATTTCTGAAAATTACATGAAGCAGAAAAATGGTAATAATTAATATCATTGTTTAGAAAAACTAAACTGATGTATCCACAAAATATATAAAAATGATTGTGTAGATTAGGTATGAGTACGTCACATACTAGTGTTGAATTTGCTAGTGTGAATGCTAGTGTTGAATCAAATGTGATGTCACACTTTTGTATTATTGGCATTATATTCTGTAGTTCTGCGATACTTTTTTATTGCTGCATTTGATAAGCTTATTTTTTGTAAATTAAAAATCAGTTAAAAAATATTTTTGTTGTTGTAAATTGCCATTTGTTCATAATTGCTGTTCATAATTTAATAAGTTAATGAAAATTATTATTAAAAACCCTTTTTTCCTTTTTTAGAATTTAAGAGCAAGAATCTGAGAGAGTGTCACACCTGTGATTCATGACATCTCAGATTTTCTCCAAAAAATTACCAGTTGTTACTTACCTTGTTAAAAGACAAAATCCAGAATTTTTTTTTTCCAAAGTTGAGTTGTTCATTTTTTATGGGGCCCCCAAAGGTCACCGTGTTGTGCAAAAAATTGAGCGTTTTTTAAAGACATTAAAATTGCTATGACCTACAATTCTTTGCGCAAACAACTTGCCACAAAATTCTTGTTATGTATGGGATGTAGGAGGGTTCAACTTTATATAATAGATGAGAAATCTGTGGCAACTTGTTGCCGCAAGGTCACTGAAGGTCACAAACTTATGCATTTTCGCTGTTTTTTACCATTTTTAAGTCCCAATAACAGCTTGCGCGTTGAAGTTGCCATGGCAAAAGAGGTGTCATTTGAAAGACATGTATTAGCACTTTTTAAAAATGTACATATAATTGAGGCAAGTTGGATGCGCTTTTAGTAACAGAGCGCCAAAATGTGAAAAATGTCATATTTGACCGATATTCAAACTGTCATAATTTCCTGCGGCAATGACATTTTGAAATAATTCTTTTGCCATTCTTTTATTCTATTATTGCTCTTTATGAAAAAATAAACTCTATTGAGGCATGTACCTTTAAGGAAAAAAAAAATGATTTTTTTAAACATACTCTATTCCGGTAGTCAGGACTTTTTTGCTTTTCAGAACAACTCGTCTGAATAACATTTTTTTATATTTACTTGGCTATATGAATTGATATATTTTAATATATTGTGACACATATATGATAGATGTTATTTATTTAATTTGACAATCAAAATTATTGGCATTTATAATCTATATTGATAATACAAGTATATTCAGCTAACGTTAACACTATCAATAATTTTTACAAAAAAAAAAAAAAAAACCCTCAAACATATAATTGTTCCTTGTAAGACTCTTGAATGTCTAACTGTACAAATAACTGTAAAAGGATCAGCCACAGACAACTGCATAGGACCAAAGAAGATGGTATTGCATGTAGGGTAACATGTTTTAATCCACAATCATATTTTAAAGTTGTTGTTCCATAAGCAACATCTTGTAGAGAATCTGTTGTAAACAAAAAATCTAAAAAATGATCAACCTTACTCATGTCGAGACGGTTTCTACTAATTTTGTGTACAAGAGGCATATTGCCAGCGCCAAATTGTGCTCTCAATTCTCTTGCGCTCCTTACCATTCTCTGTGAGCATTGGAATTTCTCTATAACTTCTAATTTTGTGTATTTTTGAGGATCCAACAAAGCTAGCTTCATCTTTTGAGATGGAGTGCTTTTAAAGGCTGCTACTATCTCTTTTAGAAATTCATCTTCAGCTTCCGTCTTGCTGCAGCTGCTACTGTCTGAAACAAACTTTCGAAATTCATGTTCTTGCTCTGGGGCCAGTTTCTTGGTTAACGTTGCTTTAAAATTATTGGTAACTTCAGAGTATTTTCGTTTCATATAGCGAATGGTACTTGCAGAAAGTTCTGAAACAGGAGATTTCAATTGAAATTTAACAGGGCTTACACCTTCTGTTGATGATTTTATAAATGAATTTGTCTCGGTCTTATCAGTTTCCACTAACAGAGAATTACGAACTTCAAATGTTGGATCGCTGGAAGTGATGTCGGCTATCTCAACTTCATCGTTCATTTGATGTAGACCTTTTGAAAGAAGATAATCTCTATGCTTTGGACAAACAGTTCCTCCAATTGGAAAAATTACAGAAGAATTATATTTACATATTAATTCATATGTTGCTCAACTTGCAGACCTAACACCTTTTTCTTTTCATGTTTTTCTTGTGATAAGGGTGTAAACATACAGTTGGAACATTCCAATAAGTACCAAAATCAAAACGATGCTTTGCACAAAGTTTAAATCCTTCAGGTAAAACTTTACCACTTCTGCTAGATATTAGTTCTTTTTCAGACAAACTTCTATCAGGTGCTTTAACATTTATTCTTTCTAGATAATTTCTCACATCTGCTGCAAAGTCCTGTTCTGAAAACAACCCATCCTTGGAACTTTTGCCGTGTCTTCCACAGTTCAATAGCTCATTATATAATATCTCATTATAAGAATATATGAACATAAGTATGAAATGATCCAAATTAAAAATTCATAACTTTATATTTTTTAAATGGATGAACAAAGGTAATTCTCATTCAACAGAAATATTGTTCTGATATTCCAGAATAGCCAACCATGTGATAACAGTAATGCAAACAAGGGAAGAGCTGAGTTGGGGTGGGGTTTCTGTGTACTTTTATGTTACTAAAATTATTGTTGCAAATGTAATATATTTCATCAATAATACTTTTTAAAAAAAATACCCTTTATAGACAAAAAAGAAAATAATTTTATTTTTTAATGGATGAACATAAAGAATTCTGATTGCACAGAAATATTGTTCTTATGGTTCTAGAATATTTTACCAAGTAGTACTAGTAATACAAAAAATAGAAGAGTTGAGATATTTTGTTTTTCAGAATTTTGTGTTGCTGAAATAATGTGATTATAAACTTAAAAAATTTTATCAATGATTTTTTAAAAAATACTTTACAAAAATTAATCTTATCAGATATAGCCTTTTTTTAAAATGAAGGAGCATTATAAATTCATTCATATTCCACAGAAATATTGTTTTAAAGTTCCGGCATTTTTCACTATGTAGTAATAGTAATACAAACAAGGGGAAGGTTGGAATATTTTGCTTTGAATAATTTTATGTTCTGAAATTAATGATTTTAAATTAAAATACTTCATCAATAATGATTTTAAAATGTACCTTATATTTAAAAAAAAAGACTAATATCTTTATATCTGTGCATTTTATTCAGTTATAATTTTGTACAAGTTTTGGGGATTTTTTAACAAATGTTAAAAATTAAACAAAATATTCCAAAATATATATAAAAGTATAAAACATTGTAAACCTTTTGCTTTTAGTCTATTAAATGTGAAAAATTATAGTAAATTTTTAAACAGTAATGGAAAAATCATATATGCATTTCACAGGTATACATACCAAATAGAAAATATGTCGGTGATTTTTTGAGATTTTAAAACCAAATAATTGTCCTTAATAAATATAAACGTAACAATATATAAAATATATCAATTCATATAGCCAAGTAAATGTTAAAAAATTGTTATTCAGACGAGTTGTTCTGAAAAGCAAAAAAGTCCTGACTACCGGAATAGAGTATGTTTAAAAAAATCTTTTTTTTTCTTAAAGGTACATGCCTCAATGGAGTTTATTTTTTCATAAAGAGCAATAATAGAATAAAAGAATGGCAAAAGAATTATTTCAAAATGTCATTGCCGCAGGAAATTATGACAGTTTGAATATCGGTCAAATATGACATTTTTCACATTTTGGCGCTCTGTTACTAAAAGCGCATCCAACTTGCCTCAATTATATGTACATTTTTAAAAAGTGCTAATACATGTCTTTCAAATAACACCTCTTTTGCCATGGCAACTTCAACGCGCAAGCTGTTATTGGGACTTAAAAATGGTAAAAAACAGCGAAAATGCATAAGTTTGTGACCTTCAGTGACCTTGCGGCAACAAGTTGCCACAGACTTCTCATCTATTATATAAAGTTGAACCCTCTTACATCCCATATATTAAAAGAATTTTGTGGCAAGTTGTTTGCGCAAAGAATTGTGGGTCATAGCAATTTTAATGTCTAAAAAAACGCTCAATTTTTTCGCACCGCACGGTGACCTTTGGGGGCCCATAAAAAATGAACAACTCAACTTTGGAAAAAAAAACTTCTGGATTTGGCCTTTTAACAAGATAAGTAATAACTGGTAATTTTTTGGAGAAAATCTGAGATGGCATGAATCACCCCATAATGCTAGGTGTGACACTTTCTCAGATTCTTGCTCTTAAATATTTCTTTCATTTTATTAAAATTTGATTTTACAGTAGGCTCCCTCAAATCGGGGACCTTAAAATTTCCAAACATCTAAAATCTGTTCATCATTGCAGATGTAAATCATTTTCCAAAACATTTCTAAACCAAGCTTTCTTGTTTATTATATTCTTATCCAAGATAAAAATACAGCACAACAGTAGCTGTCTCACAATATCTGTAAATAACTGTTGTTTATGTTTACTATTTTGCACTAGTTTCGGTTTTAATCTGATTTTTTTTTTTTTTTTCTTGATTTCATACATAATTCTGCGTAATAAAGTTTAAACCCCAAAGTAGAATATTTGCAATGTTCTGCAATGAACTTCAGCTGATCAAAAATGTTCTGTGGGAATAAAAAAGAAAGACACAGGGAGATTTTCTTATATATGAAGAATTGCAATTGCATCTTTTATAGAAATACAAAAGCCGTTTTGTAAAACGCTGACATACACACACGAAATAAACTTGGCGAATTTTGCACTTTTATCCGATCAGATGGTGCATTTCGTGTTTTTGTCTAACAAGTGATTCACGGTTATCACAATATTTCGTATTTTTACCTCTTGTCAACTGCCAAATTTCCCTTTTTTTTTTTTTTTTTTTTTTTTTTTTTTCGAACCCAATCGTTGAATTTCACAATTTGTTTTTTCCGCGACTGATTGGAAAAATTTGAGATTTTCTACAATTCACTGGCGAATTTAGTGTTTTTTTAAAACTGCAATTGATAGGTGAATTTTGCGATATTTTTCTTCGACTGATTGGCAAAAATCGTAGTTTTTTTTCACACAACTGATCCACAAATTTCGTGTTTTTTTTGTACCGATGACTGATTGATGATTGTTCTAGCTTTTTTCTGTGGCAGACTGGGAAAAAATCATGGATTTTTTCCGCAATTTATGGAAGAATTTTGTGATTTTTTTTTACAATTTTAAAGCTTTATGTAGGTGAATTTTATTATTTTCTTTTTACCGATTGGCAAATTTTTTCTTTTTCTTGCGGCTGATTAGATTGCCGAATTTCCGATTATTTATTATATTTTTTTTTTTTTCAAAACTATCCACTAAAGGATTTCAATTTTTTAGCTGACCAATGGACGAATTTCGTGATATTTATTTTCTACCGATTGCCAAACTTTGTCGCTTTTTTGCGTCTGAAAGGCAAAAATTGTAGATTTTTTTCATGGCTGATCGATGAATTTGTTTTTTTTTTTTTCCACCGTTCAACTAACAAATTTCACATTTTTTCTCATGACCAATTGGGGAATTTTGTGAAATTTTTCCTGTACCAATAAGCAAATTTTGCAGAAATTTCTTGCAACCGATTGGAGAAAATTGTGCATTTTTTCTGCTACTGATCGATGAATTTCGCGTATTTTTACAAGCGACTGTTTGGCAAATTCCGCAATATTTTCTTTCTTTTGATTGGCAAATTTTTCTGCCTTTTCTTGTGAATGATTGATAAGTGATGCTTTTTTTTCTGTGACTGATTGACTAATTTCACTTTCTACCTGCGACAGATCTGTGAATTCGCCGATATTTTTTTTCTTCCGATAGGAAAACTTTGTTGCTTTTTTTAAACCGCTTGACTAAATCTCTGGTTTTTTCCCACGAATGATCGACGAATTGCTGACTTTTTCTGATGATGCACTGGCGAATTTCGTGTTTTTTACCTGTGACCGAGTTTTAAATTTCGCAATATTTTTCTTGTACCAACCGACAAATTTTTGCAGCTTTTTCTTGAAACCGTTTGGTGAAAATCACAAGTTTTTTCCACTACTGATCGACAAATTTCGCCATTTTTTAACTACGAACGATTTGCAAATTTCGTGATAATTTCCCTGTACCGTAAACAAATTTTGAGGTTTTTTCTCGCGACCGATTAGAGAAAATCATCGCAGTTTCTTCTGCCGATGCACTGATGAATTTCGTGGTTTTATTACCTGCGACTGATTGGCCAAAATCAAGGTTTTTTTTTCCGCAACTGCTCATTGAATTTTGTATGTTTTTCTACAACAGGCTGAAGAATTTCACGATCTCCATGATTGACTGATGAATTGTGTAAGTTTTTCTCGCAACCAATTTATGAATTTCACAATCTTTTTAAATGAATGATTAAAGCATTTTGCAATTTTTTTTTCTTTTTTCCCCCCGAGCCATTGAGTGACCAGTTTCGCGATTTTTCCTTTGATTGAATGGTGAATTTTCTTGAAAATGAGAATTTTAAATGTTCTGCAGAGAATTCCATTGTTCTGTGACATACGTCACACTTTTAAGCATTTTCTGCTTCGGGGAGTTGATACAATATTTCTAATGAAAAAAAGCAGGAAAAGAAAGCACCTTAGTTTGACAATATTTCAAAAAGCTTGATTCTGGTTTGTAAATTAAACTTTAATTATTTTATTTTATGTAGCATTTATTATTAAATTAATAAATTATTTTAATATTTTACATAATTATCTTAATTTATTTTATTGTAAACTTTCATTATGGTTTCCAATGCTTGGAAAATGGGAAAAATTTCGGAAATTTTGTCAATCTGTCGCAAGATGTGCCAATTGATCACTGAAACTAGTGCAAACTTTGATAATCACTGGAAAAAGAATTGTAAATTTAATCATTCAGTTATGGGAAAATATTGAAGTCATGGGAAAAATCCTGAAACTTACTGTGTTGCCAATTGTGTCTGTAGGTGGGGTTGGGGGGCACAAAATTCATGGATTAGTCACAAGAAAATATGAAAATCATCGATTGGTTGCAGGAATATATCACAAAATTGTAGTTTATAACAGGGGTCTCTAAATAAACCAGTTCAAAATATGTTTTTTGAATAGGACACTAGTGTGCCCTTATTGGGAACAATGTACCCTTTTTTAATTAATTCATGCCTGGTGGCCCTTTTTCTCAACTGATTCTTTTCAATTACCTCCTTCCAACATCAAAATCGAAGGTTAGCCCAGCTTCCGCATTTAAAAGAAAAAAAAGGGAAGGGGGGGGGGGGGGTTACTACCTTAAATGATGCAGGTGAATTCTTGTTTCTATAATTAGTATAGTATAGTTTTATGTGAAGGGGTTGTTCACAGTGGTTCGACTCATGATATTGTGTACAGTAGACTCCCTAAAATCCGCGTATTTTTTCAGATGTAAACAATGAAATTTACAGTTAAGTTGCAGGAACAAAATTCAAGACGGTGCCGAAATCGGCGACTACCGCAATGCTTTTTTTACTAAATGTTTTGTTAATCATTCTCTTTTGGCTATTACAGCTGATTTATTACTAAATAAATTTACATTACTTTTGATTTTGATATAAATTAGCATATCTATATCAAAAATTCCAGGGTTCAAAATGGAAGAATCCACGAACCGAAACGCTATTTTAAAATTATTGTTCGCGGAATTTTTTTTAAAATTATAGACAAATTTATTTCTAAACATACAAAGCAATATAAGAAAAGCATTCAGGACTCTAAATAACAATGAAAAAAGTTACAGTGAGCGCAATAAGCTGTATATACTGATAATAGCATTAACACTGTTCTCCTTGCTATCACTAGATGGCAGCATAGGACTTTTGGAATCGAATTGAATCAATTTCATTCGTAATATTTTTATTTTACATAATTATTTTAATAATTACTTACTTTAAAACTAATAAATTATTTTAATATTTTACTTATTTTAATGATTCACTTTGTTGTAAGCATTCATTATAATTTCCCTTGCTTAACTACCCATCAAATTAATGTTTCAAAAATGTAAACAAATCAAAGACCAGAAATCCGCACAACCTCTGGTCCCAAGCTGTGCGGATTTGAGGGAGTCTACTGTATATATTCTTTTTAAAAATAACATGTTTAATAGAATTCAATACATTTTAAAATATCTTTAAAATAAAAGTTTAGCCATGCTTGAAATAATAGTTTATGAAAGTTTAACTAGAAGTATTAAATAAGGAAAAATAGAATATTTTATTAATGAATAAATTTAATGATTATTATTATAATTATTTTAGGTTGCAGTGTACCAACTGAGTCTACAAAGAATTATGAATTTGCCTTGCGTATCATGCATTCTAGTTTCTGGTATGTATAATAGTTGCAATAATTAATTCAAAATTTGTTTCATAAAACACATTGTACAGTGAAATTTTGATAACTTTTTAAAATAAAATGGTTGAACGTTTATTTAATAAAACTCTTGGATAGCTCAATTTTTTGCCATATCTCAAAATAACTTTTAACTTAACAATTTTATTACAATGAAGTTTTGAATGAATTGCTGAATAATAATAATTGTATCTATTATTTTTTTTTTTAATGTCTGTTTTTATTATCCTATATAGTCCCCACTAGGTATTTTTTAGTGAAGCCTTTTCAAGTAGATTTCGTAAGAAATACAGTAAACTTCCGATTATCTGCCACTCTATCAACCACCACCTCCCTTTCCTATTTTTTTATGTATTTTATTTTAATCAGACACGAAACACAAAAATTCAAATGCACATAAACCTGAGTACAGGGGCCTCGCTAAGGGGGGGGGAGGGGGGAGCCCCCCCCACCAAACATTCGAATGTTATTACACTTGGCACTTTTACAAACTTAATTGGCAAATTTCTTTAAAACTTTAATAAAAAATATAATATATCTTCTATTTCTGATAGACTTGGCAAAAGTTACAAAACTAATTTGGAATATTATTAAACTTTTAACAAATAAGAACTATTTTACATTTTCTAACTGTAGTAAGTTGGCAAAATTATAAAACGAGTTGGCAAATAATGAAATTTGACTTGGCAATTTAAGGTTCTCTCCCCCACCAATAAAAAGTCTTAGTGATGGCACTGCCTGAGTACACATATCATTATTTTGAATCATTATTATATTTTGATATATCATTATAATCAATTATAAACATTTTTTATCTCAATACGGTAGACTCTCTAAAATCCGCAAATGCCTAAAATTTGGAAATCACAGATGTAAACAATGAAACTTTCAGTTCAGTTGTACAGGCAAAATTAGTTTTTTATTTTATATCATTCTGTATGTATTTTAATTTGTAATTCTTGATAATAGGACAGAACTTGTGGTTTTTATGAAGGAAGTTTATATTTATTTCTGAAAAAAAATCGAGATGTTGCTGATATCACTTGTAATCCCAATCTTTTTGCCCAATATATTTATGTAGTAATCCAGCTTTTTTGGTTATTAAGACTGGCTAAACCTGAAATAAAAGTTCCGTACTTTGATTTTGATGTAAATTAATACGGTACCTTTATGAAGCAAGTTTCATTGAATAATTCAAGAAAAATAAATATACCTCATCTTTATTATGCATATTTAATTACACAATATTAATTATTTACTTGACCTTTTAATATTTTTTAAAATTACAGTACTATTTTAGTTACTTTACTTATTTTAATATTTTACTATATTGCAAGATTTCATTATAATTTTGATTGCATTATTTGATTCAAATTAATGTTTAAAAAATGTAAACCTGAAATCTGCAAAATTCTAAAATCTGCACAACCTCTGGTCTCAAGCTGTGTGGATTTGAGGAAGTCTACTGTATTGTAATTATTTTGAGTAAAAAGCTTGTCTGACATCAGGAAACAGGTACTACATATTTATTCAGTAAAATTTTAAATTTCTCTGATAAATAGATTTCTTATCGTTTATCATGCTTTTTATAAGCAAAAGCTCACAACAAAAGAAAAATCTTTCATTTATTCTTATTTATAAATTACATTTTTACATGTGAATAAAGAAATGTAATTTTAGTAACGGTCTTGTACTGTCTTTCAATTATTCATCACACCACCGGTCCCTTGAGTGACGGATATTTGAAAGTCTGCTGTACTACCTGTTACATTCTCCCCTATGTTGGAATTTCTGAAAAATTTTTGCAAATCTATGCCGATCATGCAATGACCCCTAAAACCCAAAACAACCCCCAGTTCAAAACTTTATATATATATAAATATCACTTTTTTATGGACAATGGTAACTTCCATAATTCTGCACAATTCTCTTCCAAACTGATGCAGAAAATCTCTCTCTCTTTATATAAAAATATATATAACTATAATAATTATATTTATATAAAAATATAAAAACTATATATATATATATATTACATAATTTAAATATATGTGTAGTACTTGTATATATGTATTGATTCAAAAATACTAATTTATGTTTTTATTATTTGTATGTTAAGTGTCATGTAAGTTTTCTAATTTCTAAAACTCCTGTAGTCTCAAAAAATTAAAAATTTGTGTTTTATCCTTTTATACTTAGATGTATCAAATGGACCTTATAAGTCATGATGGTAATTAACATTTCAGTACAATATAAAAAAATTCATCACTTCAACTATTCGATGATAATTTTTATCATTTCTTTCATTCAAAATTAATGAGCCCCTACTATGATTTACAAAAAGATATCTTTTGAAATAACCTTTGATCAAATAAATGTTATTATTAGAGGCATTTGTGTTGCTATTTGTCAACAATTTTTTAAAAAATAGAAAAGAAAATTTTAATGAACTTTTAATAGTTGAACGATAATATGCATAACACAGAAAGTTTTAAAATTTATTCAACACATATTAAAAGTACACGCAAAATCAGACTAACAGCATATTAATAATCTTGAATCTTCTGCAATATTTTGTATTAAATATATTTTCAACAGTTCTTTAAAAATATATATACCGTAAAATCCCGATTGTAAGCCCTCCCTTTTTCAAAAAAAAAAGCAGTTAAATTTGGGAGGGGGCTTATAATCGAGATTTTTTAAAATTTAGAGAGTTTTTATCATTAATTTAGAAGTAAATAAGGTAAATAGAAAGGTCAGAATCTTCCATATTTTGACAGCTTGCCGTTTTGAAAGAAAAATCCCCCCCCCCCCCCCTCAAATAAAAAAAATTCCCTTCAAAAAAAATCTAAGCAAAATTTAAAAAAATTACTTTTTTTTCAAATGCACTTTTTTATTTGTTATTTTACTGCAACAATATTTAATCAATCATCTAACCCCACCCCCTCCAAAAATATTGCTTCCCCCTTTGCCCCCCCCCCTCTGGTACCAAACATGTATAATTTAACCTATAAAACTCTTTAAATTTCTTAATACATAATATGCTATACAAATACACTATAGTTACAATAAATCTATCAGATAAATTATTCTCTCTCTCCTGACTCTCATATCATGATCAGACCCCCCCCCCCCCCTCCTGCCTGCATATCATTCAGTTTAAAATCTGTATTTTTTATTATTTAATTTCTGCTTGGTTTGTGATTTTGTCATAAAATATTTAAATAACCACCTAAATTATTTCATACCCTCCTCCCAAAAAATGTTTTTGTTTCTTTCTGCCCCCCCCCCGCCCAAAAAAAACACATGCAGTATATTTAAAAAGGAATGTTTTTACTTTTTTTGGCTCTATTTAATTATAAAATACACATGTAATTCAAGGGTTAGAACAGCCAAACTGCAGAAAAATCTTTTTTCTTTCCTTCTGCATATTGAGAAATTCCTCTCCCCCCCCCCCCCCACACACACACACACGCACCACCACGATTTGGGGGGAAAGGATGGAGAAAATTTTTTAAAGAGGATGAAGATTTTAGATGAGGGATACTTGTATGAAATTATGTAGATGAGATTTTAGATCAATCACCTTGCTACAAAATACAGTTGAATCTTGATAATCCAGACATCCACATTCCGGAAATCTCTAAAATCCAGACATTTTTCTGATTTCCGGCTTACAATCGGGATTTTACGGTATATATATTGCTGAACAGTTTTAATTTTTCTCACACAATCGCATCATTTTTTGTGTGTCTGAATTAGAATAGTTGTAATTTTTTTTTCCCATTTAAGAATTAAAATTGCTTCATAAATGCATCCAATAATAAGTAGTTTGCAGTTGGGAAAATCATTTCATAAAAAAAGTATATTATCCTGAATTTATTGGCTTTAAATATGCAACAATATTTGTTCACTATTAGATTAACCGAATATTCAGCCCAAAGATCAAATATTCATTATATCCCAAAGATAATACTAAATCATTAAGAATTATATGATATGTATCTAGAAACCTTACTCTTTTTTTTTTTTTCAGATGCATAAGGAATATTAATCTCAACAGAGGAAACAAGCAACAAAAGAATTGTGTAGCAGATTGAATAATGTCAAAAGTGTTGTCCCTGTTAAATTATATAACTGGATTATGAGTTGTTGATGTACTTGTAATTCTTGTAAAAATTAAACTTTTTAAATTTCAATTTTGATGTTTTTTTTTTAATTATTATTTAATTCCAATTATCTTTCAGGCATATTTCTAATGCAAATTATGTTTTCTTGCAAAGAAATAAATGCAAGAATATTATACATAATAATGTGCCCATGATCTTAATTTTGGTATGTTCACACGCTTGCATCATATGTACTATATACAGGGGTGGGAAAAGCATCATTTTACTCGCCACTGGCGAGTAAATTTTTTGGCAGGGAGAGTGAATGTTTAGGTAGGCTTTGAAAACTACAAACTATAGAGATATACAGAAACTTTCTTTTTTTAGTAGTTAGCTATATTTTTCAAGTTTCCTGATTACTGCGATGTAAATATGACACTAATTTCTATTTTATATTAAACTTTCATCTCTTGTTTGTATTTCTTAATTTTACAGGGAAAACAAATACGAAAATGCATTATAGTAATAGTAATCAACTAGTTTTGAGTTGTGTAAATTTTGTCATTAAAAATTTTCAACTGTACGTTGCATTTTACTGGCTGGTGAAATAAATACCTTGCTGGTAAGATTTTCTAGAAATTCCCCACCCCTGACTATATACTTTGTTCAGATTGTATGTTTAAGATATCTTAAACTGTGTTTTTTGAGGCTGTAATCTCCTGTAATTCAATCCTTGTTCACATCTCAAAACTCATCTAAGATAACTCTGTCAATGTCACTCTGTCTGAGATCTGAACGAACGCAATTTATGTGTATGTACATAAAATAAAACAAACAGCCAATCAGTTGAAGTGAAGCTTTATAGGCAGAGTGAATGGTAGTGCCTGTATCTAACGGAAGAAAAATTACTCGTTGAGATAGTTTATGGATCTTCCCCACCCCCCAGAGAGTTCAGCGATCTAAGATATCTTAAGGGTCCTGTCCTTGCCGACGAAGACACTCACGAGCTAATGCTAATCCTATGGGGAGGGATTTTTCTAATATCTGGTTTGCATTTGGACATTTTTAAATAATTTTCTTTTGCATTGGATAGCCGAGGTCCGTCTCTACAGCACACCTTGGTTACTTTTTCGATTTTGGTTGCAGATATTTTTTAGAATGACACTTTCATTTTCAGAACCGGTTTTGAAAGTGAAAGTAACTTTATTAAAAATATCTGCGACCAAAATCAAAAAAGTAACCAAGGTGTGCTGTAGAGACGGACCTCGGCTATCCAATGCAAAAAAAAATTATTTAAAAATGTCGAAATGCAAACGAGATATTAGAAAAATTCCTCCCCATAGGATTAGCATTAGCTCGTGAGTGTCTTTGCAGGCAGGGACAGGACCCTTAAATATCTGGTCTGAACAGGGTAAGCATACATCCGAAAAGAAACTCCTATGGCCGTAATGTGACATGCTTTATTATAATTCAACTTGATGTCAGTTTTACTATGTTCAACATATTTATTTTTTTGCAACTGATAGCACTAGCAGTGGCAACCAACCATTATTATTTTTTTTTTTTAATAGTAATTGGAGTTAGTTATGCTCAAACAATACAAGTCTTTGGATGAATTTAATAAATCATTTTCATTTTTCAAGACAGTTTTTGAAGGTAACTTTTTCATATTTCAATAAACTTTTAATGGAAATAAAGATTATAATCCATGACTGTTTCATTATGAAGATTTTATTGTATGAAGATTCACTGTTAATAGAAAAATTAAAAGTACCTTTTTTTTCTTTAAAGTTCAGCTCCAAGATAATTTTATTACTAAACTTATATACACATGTTTATGTGTATACTTATTATATATTTAGCAAAATGACAAGCAAAAGCTTCATAAATCCCATGATCATTTTATGTATCTTAGATAAATTATGAATGAAGAATGTAGTATCCCATCAACTTAAAAATGTGATGATTTTTGAAATTAAAACTGCCTCTTCCTCGAAAAAAATTTGTTATTCAAATAAAATTTATTTACAAAAAAAAAAAAAAAAGTTTACTGAATAAAATAGCAAAACTATTTAATTTTAAAACAAATTATGTTTCAGATGAAAAGAGATCTGTTTCACATTTTACTTATCAGAAATTTAATCAGCTTCATATAGTAGAAACTAGATGAGAAAATAAAGTAGATAAATGTTTCTTAGACAATTGAATTAAAGAGAAAGAAAAAATAGGATGGAGTAAAACTTATAAAATTGGAAATTTTCTGTTATAGAAATGTTCCATTTTTGCAGGTTTTACTTTACTGTATTTGATAAAAAAGGGTACTCTTCTGTTAGCTGGGTGCCAATGATAATTCACCAAATATTGCTTTGTTTGGCACTTGGTGGTATATTATAATACAATAATGAAATTACTGTAACAGCTAGTGGTTTAGTATAGTACAGTAATTAAATATTTGATATATGGTGGTTGGCAATCAGTGTTGCCCAACTAACAGAAAAGTACCATTAAGTAAACTTGGCATTGAAAAAATCATTAAAACCTACTTGTCAGTGGAATATTTGCAAAGAATGCATCAGAGTTTTATGGGGGATAGACAGCCCTGGTTTATAATTTTTTTTTTTCTAATCTTAAAGCTAGTCTTATAAGGGCCCCATAAATCTAAAGAAGTCCTAGGCATCATTCATTAAAGGCTCCTGCCCCATCAGCAAAGACACTCTCAAGCTAATGCTAAAACTTTGGAAAGGTTATACTCATTTGCATTTTGATATTTTAATTTTTTTTTTTAATAGCTGATGTCGATTTTCACATCTGCCCTTTTTACTTTTTTGATTACAGGTTTTTGCAATAAGGTTACTTAAACTTTCAGAACCAGTTTCGAAAATAAAAGTGTCATCTAAAAAAAAAAAAGAAAAAAAATCCAAATTGAAAAAGTTAAAAAAAAGGGGGGGGGGGCGGGGAGAGCAGATGTAGGATCAATGTCAGCTATCCAATGCAAATCCATAGGTTCCGCATTAGCTTGCTAGTGGCTTCACCTGACGGGACGGGAGACTTAAAGCTCCTTTCTTATAGTTTTTTTATTAATGCCAGCAGTTCAAGGTGTGTATTTTAAAGATTTGTTTTTCTAAAATTTACCAAATTTATGAGCTCTAGTCCCAATTGGCCAATGATTTAATGGGGCCATGATCATAAGTAAATAAAATTTTGCTTGGCATATCATTTAAAGGCTGTGAAGTGAAGTTTTGGATACCACTATTACCATATGGAAATGTTTCTTATTTAATTACTGAAATTCTGATATATCAGGAAAAATTATATTTAGAAAATGATCAAATTCAAGTATTTTGTACATTCTTCATGGTATATCTGTATGCTGCTTCTCACAAAGTTGTTGAAAATAAAGGTGTAAAATGTCACAGCCTTCGTACAAAATTTACGAATGTGCTGTTTAAAAAAAATTGCTGTACTAAATTAACAGCAAGAAATTATGTAAAACCTAAAAAATAAAGCTGGTGATAAATTAATAGTTAAAAAATACTGAGAATCTACAAATTTCTGTATAATCAAAAAACAAAATTTTATGTTGAATAGCCAAAAATGTTGAAAATCAACAAAGGTACTGTAAAATTTAAAAAACAAAATTTGTTAAATTAATAGCAAAAAAAACTGAAAATCTACAAAGGTACTGTAAAATCTAAAAAACAAAATTTGTTAAATTAACAGCAAAAAATGCTGAGAATCTACAAAAGTACTGTAAAATCTAAAAAACAAAATTTGTTAAATTAACAGCAAAAAATGCTGAGAATTTACAAAAGTACTGTAAAATCTAAAAAACAAAATTTGTTAAATTAACAGCAAAAAATGCTGAGAATCTACAAAAGTACTGTAAAATCTAAAAAACAAAATTTGTTAAATTAACAGCAAAAAATGCTGAGAATCTACAAAAGTACTGTAAAATCTAAAAAACAAAATTTGTTAAATTAACAGCAAAAAATGCTGAGAATCTACAAAAGTACTGTAAAATCTAAAAAACAAAATTTGTTAAATTAACAGCAAAAAATGCTGAGAATCTACAAAAGTGCTGTAAAATCTAAAAAACGAAACTGCTGTAAATTAACAGAAAAAAATGCTGAAAATTTACAAGAGTGCTGTAAAATCAAAAAAACAAAATTGCTGTAAATTTACGGCAAAATTTGCTGGCACCCATATTGCCAGCATTTTTTGCTGTAAATTTACTGTGATTTTTTTTACAGTGTAGTATAGCTCTGAAAAGAGATGTATTACAGTAAAACTTGTGAAAACGAAGCCTGTCTATAACAGAATTCTTTCTCAAAGGGGAAAAAAAATCAAATTTCGATTGAAAAAATCTGATACAATTACACTTGCTAAGACAGGGACTTTCTAGTCTTTTTTTCTAGTCCCTTTCGATTTCTTTTTTTCAGATTTTACTACAGGGGCGCTATTTCAAGAGTTTCTTGGCAAAGGACAAGGAAAAATTTTCTTTGTGGAACTAACAGGAAACATGCAGAATTGCACAATGTGCAGAACTGTATAATGAGCAGAACTGCCTAAATCTCACAGAAAATGGGAAAATCCCGCACAATAGAAAAAGCTCTACGTGATTTTGTGTTCTTAACTTTTTTCACGGACATGTGATTAATCTGCGATTTTTTTTTTTTTTTTCTGAAAGTCCACATTTTTTTTTCTTTCAAATTTCACAAAATCAATTCGCCAATGGGTCACAGAAAAAAAAATAATTGCGAATTTTGCAAATTTTAAAGAAAAAAACCCCAAATTATTGCGGAAAAAGTCGCTAATTTCTCTAAACGACTGTGGAAAATATTGCTTTCATCAGAGATCGCGAAAAGAAATGTAGTTTTCGTCAAATGGTTATGCAAGCTAAAATCTCGAATTTTGTAAAAGGGTTGCGAAAAAAATCGCGAATTTCGTCAAAGGTTGCACAAAAAATCACGAAAATTTAATCAAACAGTTGGGGGGAATTTCGTCAAACGATTGTGAAATAAGATACGAAATTTTGTGTAACTATCGCGCAAAAAATTACAAATATTAGTTGGTGGTAGAAAAAAATAATCACGAATTTCAACAAACGATCGTGAAAACGAATCGCGAATTTTGTCAAAAGATCGTAGAAACAAATATGGAATTTCGTCAGTTGGTCGAGAAAAAATATTGCGAATTTCAACAAATGGTCGCGAGAAAGAAAGCCAATTTCAGTAAAAGTTAAAAAAAAAAAAATCGTGAATTTCGAGAAACGGTTGCAGAAAAAATCGCAAATTTCGTCAGATGATCGCGAAAAAAGAATCATGAAATTCAATCAGTCATGAGATAATCCGCCCTCGACATTTGTAACTTTGTGATCTATAGCTATAAGAAAATTTTCATTAGGGATTTTCTGCAAGTAAAGGTAAGGCAAATCGTTAATTGTTTCGGATTGCTTTTTCTCTATTATGAGGCTGGTTCGTGTTAATACTATTTTTCAGAGAAATTCTCAATATTTTTCAGATGAAAAAGCTATTTGAACATTACTGAAATAATTTATTTATTATTAATAAAATATTTGAACATTACTGAATACTATATATATATATCTTCATTTTTAGGGTTCTGTACTTAGAAAATAAAAACGGAACCATTATAAGATCACTCCTGTGTCTGTCTGTCACAACAATTTTACTTGTAAACTATGGAATGTGGAAAGTTGAAATTGGGGGGGAAGTAATAAATACAATTGACCCACATATTTACAGATTAAAAATTTACAAATATTTTTAGGAAAACTGTAGAGGGGTTAATTACGTTACGTGAAAAAAATCTTTTCTTTGTATATTGTGTGTGGTATCGTGTGAAAGCTTTCGTTACGCCGAACTCAAAAATACATTTCTTTTAATTTTAGGTATTATATTTTCAGAGATATCGTCAAAAATGTAGTGCAAAAATATGTCCCTCCCCCCTATTTATTTCCGAATCTATTGAAATTAAAATTATGAAAAAAACTAGAGGTAGTAGAAGTTAATTTAAACCTTGCAGGAAAATTATAGCGATTACCCTAGGTCACACAGTTTTTGACAAAAGCTCATTTTTCTGTTACACACAAATTTCGATTTGCGGGCATTCAGCAACGCTGTTGAGGAGCGCTGGAGGTACCTATCGTAGCAGAAGTATAAAAGTATTCTTGATAATGATTTTTGAAAAAAAAATCGCCGGTAATTAGCCGATATATTAACCCTTAAAGACACAGACGATTTGAACCTACATGATGACTCTATGAGCCATCGACTTTTAAAGCCTAGGTAACAACTTTTAATGAAACATTTCTGTAATACAATGTCCAGTAGCATTATAAAAGCAATAAGTGTCACATTGTTAAAAACAGACTAATTTAATTAGAATTAATCACAAATACTATGAGATTCGCCACTAGTTTGCATTGAGTAGATCCCTCAGTACGCCTTCCGTGTCTTTAAAAGTTAATTGCAGGGGCGCCATTTCAGAACTTTCTTGGGGGGGGGGGGGGAAGATTTTTTGAGGGAAGTTATATAGCTAAGCGTAGGATCCAAAAGTCTACCTCCCCCTCCCCCGAACGAGAACGGGAAACGTAAACTGAATCATGCTTACAAAAACAGTAAAAACTTTGCATACGGAAACTCAAGAATTAATAAAATATTTCGTTTTAAACACGTTTCCGTCTTAGGAGGTAAAATTTCAATATATTGAATATGAAAAATTTTCTTTTTGGACTATTATAGGTTCCATTTTTACAGGTGCCCCCTAAGACTGTTAAAACATCCACTCTATAGTATAGCTCTGAAAAGAGATGTATTACAGTAAAACTTGTGAAAACGAAGCCTGTCTATAACAGAATTCTTTCTCAAAGGGGAAAAAAATCAAATTTCGGTTGAAAAAATCTGATACAATTACACTTGCTAAGACAGGGGCTTTCTAGTCTTTTTTTCTAGTCCCTTTTGATTTCTTTTTTTCAGATTTTACTACAGGGGCGCTATTTCAAGAGTTTCTTGGCGAAGGACAAGGAAAAATTTTCTTTGAGGAACTAACAGGAAACATGCAGAATTGCACAATGTGCAGAACTGTATAATGAGCAGAACTGCATAAATCTCACAGAAAATGGGAAAATCCCGCACAATAGAAAAAGCTCAGCGTGATTTTGCGTTCTTAACTTTTTTCACGGACATGTGATTATTCTGCGATTTTTTTTTTTTTTTTTTTTTTTTTTTTTCTGAAAGTCCGCGTTTTTTTTTTCTTTCAAATTTCACAAAATAAATTCGCCAATCGGTCACAGAAAAAAAAAATAATTGCGAATTTTGCAAATTTTAAAGAAAAAAAACCCAAATTATTGCGGAAAAAGTCGCTAATTTCTCTAAACGACTGTGGAAAATATTGCTTTCATCAGAGATTGCGAAAAGAAATGTAGTTTTCGTCAAATGGTTATGCAAGCTAAAATCTCGAATTTTGTAAAAGGGTTGCGAAAAAAATCGCGAATTTCGTCAAAGGATTGCACAAAAAATCACGAAAATTTAATCAAACAATTGGGGGGGAATTTCGTCAAACGATTGTGAAATAAGATACGAAATTTTGTGTAACTATCGCCCAAAATATTAAAATATTAGTTGGTGGTAGAAAAAAATAATCACGAATTTCAACAAACGATCGTGAAAACGAATCGCGAATTTTGTCAAAAGATCGCAGAAGCAAATGTGGAATTTCGTCAGTTGGTCGAGAAAAATATTGCGAATTTCAACAAATGGTCGCGAGAAAGAAAGCAAGAAAGCCAATTTCGGTAAAAGTTGCAAAAAAAAAAAAAATCGTGAATTTCGAGAAACGGTCGCAGAAAAAATCGCAAATTTCGTCAGATGATCGCGAAAAAAAATCATGAAATTCAATCAGTCATGAGATAATCCGCCCTCGACATTTGTAACTTTGTGATCTATAGCTATAAGAAAATTTTCATTAGGGATTTTCTGCAAGTAAAGGTAAGGCAAATCGTTAATTGTTTCGGATTGCTTTTTCTCTATTATGAGGCTGGTTCGTGTTAATACTATTTTTCAGAGAAATTCTCAATATTTTTCAGATGAAAAAGCTATTTGAACATTACTTAAGTAATTTATTTATTATTAATAAAATATTTGAACATTACTGAATACTATATATATATATATCTTCATTTTTAGGGTTCTGTACTTAGAAAATAAAAACGGAACCATTATAAGATCACTCCTGTGTCTGTCTGTCACAACAATTTTACTTGTAAACTATGGAATGTTTAAAGTTGAAATTGGGGGGGAAGTAATAAATACAATTGACCCACATATTTACAGATTAAACATTTACAAATATTTTTAGGAAAACTGTAGAGGGGTTAATTACGTTACGTAAAAACAAAATCTTTTCTTTGTATACTGTGTGTGGTATCGTGTGAAAGCTTTCGTTACGCCGAACTCAAAAATACATTTCTTTTAATTTTAGGTATTATATTTTCAGAGATATCGTCAAAAATGTAGTGCGAAAATATGTCCCCTCCCCATATTTATTTCCGAATCTATTGAAATTAAAATTATGAAAAAAAACTAGAGGTAGTAGAGGTAGTAGTTCTGCAAATTATGTAAGCCGATAACGTGCCTAACCTGCCGCACACACAAAATCGCTTATTTTAGGTCATTTGTATAATTGTATTGCAGGGGCGCCATTTCAGAAGTTTCTTGGGGGGGGGGGGTGCAAAGATTTTTTGAGGGAAGTTATATAGCTAAGCGTAGGATTCAAGAGTCTACCTCCCCCTCCCCCGAACGAGAACGGGAAACGTAAACTGAATCATGCTTACAAAAACAGTAAAAACTTTGCATACGGAAACTCAAGAATTAATAAAATATTTCGTTTTAAACACGTTTCCGTCTTAGCAGGTAAAACTTCAATATATTGAATATGAAAAATTTTCTTTTTCGACTATTATAGGTTCCCTTATTACAGGTGCCCCCAAAGACTGTTAAACCATCCACTCTATAGTATAGCTCTGAAAAGGGATGTATTAGAGTAAAACTTGTGAAAACGAAGCCTGTCTATAACAGAATTCTTTCTCAAAGGGGAAAAAAATCAAATTTCATTGAAAAAATCTGATACAATTACACTTGCTAAGACAGGGGCTTTCTAGTCTTTTTTTCTAGTCCCTTTCGATTTCTTTTTTTCAGATTTTACTACAGGGGCGCTATTTCAAGAGTTTCTTGGCGAAGGACAAGGAAAAATTTTCTTTGAGGAACTAACAGGAAACATGCAGAATTGCACAATGTGCAGAACTGTATAATGAGCAGAACTGCCTAAATCTCACAGAAAATGGGAAAATCCCGCACAATAGAAAAAGCTCTGCGTGATTTTATGTTCTTAACTTTTTTCACGGACATGATTATTCTGCGATTTTTTTTTTTTTTTTTTCTGAAAGTCCACATTTTTTTTTTCTTTCAAATTTCACAAAATAAATTCGCCAATCGGTCACAGAAAAAAAAAATAATTGCGAATTTTGCAAATTTTAAAGAAAAAAATCCCAAATTATTGCGGAAAAAGTCGCTAATTTCTCTAAACGACTGTGGAAAATATTGCTTTCATCAGAGATCGCGAAAAGAAATGTAGTTTTCGTCAAATGGTTATGCAAGCTAAAATCTCGAATTTTGTAAAAGGGTTGCGAAAAAAATCGCGAATTTCGTCAAAGGATTGCACAAAAAATCACGAAAATTTAATCAAACAATTGGGGGGGAATTTCGTCAAACGATTGTGACATAAGATACGAAATTTTGTGTAACTATCGCGCAAAATATTAAAATATTAGTTGGTGGTAGAAAAAAAGAATCACGAATTTCAACAAACGATCGTGAAAACGAATCGCGAATTTTGTCAAAAGATCGCAGAAGCAAATGTGGAATTTCGTCAGTTGGTCGAGAAAAAATATTGCGAATTTCAACAAATGGTCGCGAGAAAGAAAGCAAGAAAGCCAATTTCGGTAAAAGTTGCAAAAAAAAAAAAAAAAAAAATCGTGAATTTCGAGAAACGGTTGCAGAAAAAATCGCAAATTTCGTCAGATGATCAAGAAAAAAAATCATGAAATTCAATCAGTCATGAGATAATCCGCCCTCGACATTTGTAACTTTGTGATCTATAGCTATAAGAAAATTTTCATTAGGGATTTTCTGCAAGTAAAGGTAAGGCAAATCGTTAATTGTTTCGGATTGCTTTTTCTCTATTATGAGGCTGGTTCGTGTTAATACTATTTTTCAGAGAAATTCTCAATATTTTTCAGATGAAAAAGCTATTTGAACATTACTTAAGTAATTTATTTATTATTAATAAAATATTTGAACATTACTGAATACTATATATATATATATCTTCATTTTTAGGGTTCTGTACTTAGAAAATAAAAACGGAACCATTATAAGATCATTCCTGTGTCTGTCTGTCACAACAATTTTACTTGTAAACCATGGAATGTTTAAAGTTGAAATTGGGGGGGAAGTAATAAATACAATTGACCCACATATTTACAGATTAAACATTTACAAATATTTTTAGGAAAACTGTAGAGGGGTTAATTACGTTACGTAAAAACAAAATCTTTTCTTTGTATATTGTGTGTGGTATCGTGTGAAAGCTTTCGTTACGCCGAACTCAAAAATACATTTCTTTTAATTTTAGGTATTATATTTTCAGAGATATCGTCAAAAATATAGTGCAAAAATATGTCCCCTCCCCATATTTATTTCCGAATCTATTGAAATTAAAATTATGAAAAAAAACTAGAGGTAGTAGAGGTAGTAGTTCTGCAAATTATGTAAGCCGATAACGTGCCTAACCTGCCGCACACACAAAATCGCTTATTTTAGGTCATTTGTATAATTGTATTGCAGGGGCGCCATTTCAGAAGTTTCTTGGGGGGGGGTGCAAAGATTTTTTGAGGGAAGTTATATAGCTAAGCGTAGGATTCAAGAGTCTACCTCCCCCTCCCCCGAACGAGAACGGGAAACGTAAACTGAATCATGCTTACAAAAACAGTAAAAACTTTGCATACGGAAACTCAAGAATTAATAAAATATTTCGTTTTAAACACGTTTCCGTCTTAGCAGGTAAAACTTCAATATATTGAATATGAAAAATTTTCTTTTTCGACTATTATAGGTTCCCTTATTACAGGTGCCCCCAAAGACTGTTAAACCATCCACTCTATAGTATAGCTCTGAAAAGGGATGTATTAGAGTAAAACTTGTGAAAACGAAGCCTGTCTATAACAGAATTCTTTCTCAAAGGGGAAAAAAATCAAATTTCGATTGAAAAAATCTGATACAATTACACTTGCTAAGACAGGGGCTTTCTAGTCTTTTTTTCTAGTCCCTTTCGATTTCTTTTTTTCAGATTTTACTACAGGGGCGCTATTTCAAGAGTTTCTTGGCGAAGGACAAGGAAAAATTTTCTTTGAGGAACTAACAGGAAACATGCAGAATTGCACAATGTGCAGAACTGTATAATGAGCAGAACTGCCTAAATCTCACAGAAAATGGGAAAATCCCGCACAATAGAAAAAGCTCTGCGTGATTTTATGTTCTTAACTTTTTTCACGGACATGATTATTCTGCGATTTTTTTTTTTTTTTTTTTCTGAAAGTCCACATTTTTTTTTTCTTTCAAATTTCACAAAATAAATTCGCCAATCGGTCACAGAAAAAAAAAATAATTGCGAATTTTGCAAATTTTAAAGAAAAAAATCCCAAATTATTGCGGAAAAAGTCGCTAATTTCTCTAAACGACTGTGGAAAATATTGCTTTCATCAGAGATCGCGAAAAGAAATGTAGTTTTCGTCAAATGGTTATGCAAGCTAAAATCTCGAATTTTGTAAAAGGGTTGCGAAAAAAATCGCGAATTTCGTCAAAGGATTGCACAAAAAATCACGAAAATTTAATCAAACAATTGGGGGGGAATTTCGTCAAACGATTGTGAAATAAGATACGAAATTTTGTGTAACTATCGCGCAAAATATTAAAATATTAGTTGGTGGTAGAAAAAAAGAATCACGAATTTCAACAAACGATCGTGAAAACGAATCGCGAATTTTGTCAAAAGATCGCAGAAGCAAATGTGGAATTTCGTCAGTTGGTCGAGAAAAAATATTGCGAATTTCAACAAATGGTCGCGAGAAAGAAAGCAAGAAAGCCAATTTCGGTAAAAGTTGCAAAAAAAAAAAAAAAAAAAAATCGTGAATTTCGAGAAACGGTTGCAGAAAAAATCGCAAATTTCGTCAGATGATCAAGAAAAAAAATCATGAAATTCAATCAGTCATGAGATAATCCGCCCTCGACATTTGTAACTTTGTGATCTATAGCTATAAGAAAATTTTCATTAGGGATTTTCTGCAAGTAAAGGTAAGGCAAATCGTTAATTGTTTCGGATTGCTTTTTCTCTATTATGAGGCTGGTCCGTGTTAATACTATTTTTCAGAGAAATTCTCAATATTTTTCAGATGAAAAAGCTATTTGAACATTACTGAAATAATTTATTTATTATTAATAAAATATTTGAACATTACTGAATACTATATATATATATCTTCATTTTTAGGGTTCTGTACTTAGAAAATAAAAACGGAACCATTATAAGATCACTCCTGTGTCTGTCTGTCACAACAATTTTACTTGTAAACTATGGAATGTGGAAAGTTGAAATTGGGGGGGAAGTAATAAATACAATTGACCCACATATTTACAGATTAAACATTTACAAATATTTTTAGGAAAACTGTAGAGGGGTTAATTACGTTACGTGAAAAAAAAATCTTTTCTTTGTATATTGTGTGTGGTATCGTGTGAAAGCTTTCGTTACGCCGAACTCAAAAATACATTTCTTTTAATTTTAGGTATTATATTTTCAGAGATATCGTCAAAAATGTAGTGCAAAAATATGTCCCCTCCCCCTATTTATTTCCGAATCTATTGAAATTAAAATTATGAAAAAAAACTAGAGGTAGTAGAGGTAGTAGTTCTGCAAATTATGTAAGCCGATAACGTGCCTAACCTGCCGCACACACAAAATCGCTTATTTTAGGTCATTTGTATAATTGTATTGCAGGGGCGCCATTTCAGAAGTTTCTTGGGGGGGGGGGGGGCAAAGATATTTTGAGGGAAGTTATATAGCTAAGCGTAGGATTCAAGATTCTACCTCCCCCTCCCCCGAACGAGAACGGGAAACATAAAATGAATCATGCTTACAAAAACAGTAAAACTTTGCATACGGAAACTCAAGAATTAATAAAATATTTCGTTTTAAACACGTTTCCGTCTTAGCAGGTAAAACTGCAATATATTGAATATGAAAAATTTTCTTTTTGGACTAATAGGTTCCCTTTTTACAGGTGCCCCCAATGACTGTTAAACCATCCACTCTATAGTATAGCTCTGAAAAGAGATGTATTACAGTAAAACTTGTGAAAACGAAGCCTGTCTATAACAGAATTCTTTCTCAAAGGGGAAAAAAATCAAATTTCGGTTGAAAAAATCTGATACAATTACACTTGCTAAGACAGGGGCTTTCTAGTCTTTTTTTCTAGTCCCTTTTGATTTCTTTTTTTCAGATTTTACTACAGGGGCGCTATTTCAAGAGTTTCTTGGCGAAGGACAAGGAAAAATTTTCTTTGTGGAACTAACAGGAAACATGCAGAATTGCACAATGTGCAGAACTGTATAATGAGCAGAACTGTATAATGAGCAGAACTGCATAAATCTCACAGAAAATGGGATAATCCCGCACAATAGAAAAAGCTCTGCGTGATTTTGTGTTCTTAACTTTTTTCACGGACATGTGAATTATCTGCGAATTTTTTTTTTTTTTTTTTTTTTTTTCTGAAAGTCCACATTTTTTTTTCTTTCAAATTTCACAAAATCAATTCGCCAATGGGTCAGAGAAAAAAAAATAATTGCGAATTTTGCAAATTTTAAAGAAAAAAAACCCAAATTATTGCGGAAAAAGTCGCTAATTTCTCTAAACGACTGTGGAAAATATAGCTTTCATCAGAGATCGCGAAAAGAAATGTAGTTTTCGTCAAATGGTTATGCAAGCTAAAATCTCGAATTTTGTAAAAGGGTTGCGAGAAAAATCGCGAATTTCGTCAAAGGTTGCACAAAAAATCACGAAAATTTAATCAAACAATTGGGGGGAATTTCGTCAAACGATTGTGAAATAAGATACGAAATTTTGTGTAACTATCGCGCAAAAAATTACAAATATTAGTAGGTGGTAGAAAAAAATGATCGCAAATTTCAACAAACGATCGTGAAAACGTATCGCGAATTTTGTCAAAAGATCGCAGAAACAAATATGGCATTTCGTCAGTTGGTCGAGAAAAAATATTGCGAATTTCAACAAATGATCGCGAGAAAGAAAGCCAATTTCGGTAAAAGTTGCAAAAAAAAAAAAAAAAAAAAAAAAAATCGTGAATTTCGAGAAACGGTTGCAGAAAAAATCGCAAATTTCGTCAGATGATCGCGAAAAAAGAATCATGAAATTCAATCCGTCATGAGATAATCCGCCCTCGACATTTGTAACTTTGTGATCTATAGCTATAAGAAAATTTTCATTAGGAATTTTCTGCAAGTAAAAGTAAGGCAAATCGTTAATTGTTTCGGATTGCTTTTTCTCTATTATGAGGCTGGTTCGTGTTAATACTATTTTTCAGAGAAATTCTCAATATTTTTCAGATGAAAAAGCTATTTGAACATTACTGAAATAATTTATTTATTATTAATAAAATATTTGAACATTACTGAATACTATATATATATATCTTCCTTTTTAGGGTTCTGTACTTAGAAAATAAAAACGGAACCATTATAAGATCACTCCTGTGTCTGTCTGTCACAACAATTTTACTTGTAAACTATGGAATGTGGAAAGTTGAAATTGGGGGGGAAGTAATAAATACAATTGACCCACATATTTACAGATTAAACATTTACAAATATTTTTAGGAAAACTGTAGAGGGGTTAATTACGTTACGTGAAATAAATCTTTTCTTTGTATATTGTGTGTGGTATCGTGTGAAAGCTTTCGTTACGCCGAACTCAAAGATACATTTCTTTTAATTTTAGGTATTATATTTTCAGAGATATCGTCAAAAATGTAGTGCAAAAATATGTCCCCCCCCCCCCATATTTATTTCCGAATCTATTGAAATTAAAATTATGAAAAAAACTAGAGGTAGTAGAAGTTAATTTAAACCTTGCAGGAAAATTATAGCGATTACCCTAGGTCACACAGTTTTTGACAAAAGCTCATTTTTCTGTTACACACAAATTTCGATTTGCGGGCATTCAGCAAAGGTGTTGAGGAGCGCTGGAGGTACCTATTGTAGCAGTAGTATAAAAGTATTCTTAATAATGATTTTTGAAAAAAAAATCGCCGGTAATTAGCCGATATATTAACCCTTAAAGACACAGACGATTTGAACCTACATGATGACTCTATGAGCCATCGACTTTTAAAGCCTAGGTAACAACTTTTAATGAAACATTTCTGTAGTAGAATGTCCAGTAGCATTATAAAAGCAATAAACGTCACATTGTTAAAAACAGACTAATTTAATTAGAATTAATCACAAATACTTTGAGATTCGCCACTAGTTTGCATTGAGTAGATCCCTCAGTACGCCTTCCGTGTCTTTAAAAGTTAATTGCAGGGGCGGCATTTCAGAACTTTCTTGGGGGGGGGGGGCAAAGATTATTTGAGGGAAGTTATATAGCTAAGCGTAGGATCCAAAAATCTACCTCCCCCTCCCCCGAACAAGAACGGGAAGCGTAAACTGAATCATGCTTACAAAAACAGTAAAAACTTTGCATACGGAAACTCAAGAATTAATAAAATATTTCGTTTTAAACACGTTTCCGTCTTAGCAGGTAAAATTTCAATATATTGAATATGAAAAATTTTCTTTTTGGACTATTATAGGTTCCATTTTTACAGGTGCCCCCTAAGACTGTTAAACCATCCACTCTATAGTATAGCTCTGAAAAGAGATGTATTACAGTAAAACTTGTGAAAACGAAGCCTGTCTATTACAGAATTCTTTCTCAAACGGGAAAAAAATCAAATTTCGGTTAAAAAATCTGATACAATTACACTTGCTAAGACAGGGACTTTCTAGTCTTTTTTTTTTCTAGTCCTTTTCGATTTCTTTTTTTCAGATTTTACTACAGGGGCGCTATTTCAAGAGTTTCTTGGCGAAGGACAAGGAAAAATTTTCTTTGAGGAACTAACAGGAAACATGCAGAATTGCACAATGTGCAGAACTGTATAATGAGCAGAACTGCCTAAATCTCACAGAAAATGGGAAAATCCCGCACAATAGAAAAAGCTCTGCGTGATTTTATGTTCTTAACTTTTTTCACGGACATGTGATTAATTTGAGAATTTTTTTTTTTTTTTTTCTGAAAGTCCACTTTTTTTTTTCTTTCAAATTTCACAAAATAAATTCGCCAATCGGTCACAGAAAAAAAAAATAATTGCGAATTTTGCAAATTTTAAAGAAAAAAACCCCCAAATTATTGCGGAAAAAGTCGCTAATTTCTCTAAACGACTGTGGAAAATATTGCTTTCATCAGAGATCGCGAAAAGAAATGTAGTTTTCGTCAAATGGTTATGCAAGCTAAAATCTCAAATTTTGTAAAAGGGTTGCGAAAAAAATCGCGAATTTCGTCAAAGGATTGCACAAAAAATCACGAAAATTTAATCAAACAATTGGGGGGAATTTCGTCAAACGATTGTGAAATAAGATACGAAATTTTGTGTAACTATCGCGCAAAAAATTACAAATATTAGTTGGTGGTAGAAAAAAATAATCACGAATTTCAACAAACGATAGTGAAAACGAATCGCGAATTTTGTCAAAAGATCGCAGAAGCAAATATGGAATTTCGTCAGTTGGTCGAGAAAAAATATTGCGAATTTCAACAAATGGTCGCGAGAAAGAAAGCAAGAAAGCCAATTTCGGTAAAAGTTGCAAAAAAAAAAAAAAAATCGTGAATTTCGAGAAACGGTTGCAGAAAAAATCGCAAATTTCGTCAGATTATCGCGAAAAAAGAATCATGAAATTCAATCAGTCATGAGATAATCCGCCCTCGACATTTGTAACTTTGTGATCTATAGCTATAAGAAAATTTTCATTAGGGATTTTCTGCAAGTAAAGGTAAGGCAAATCGTTAATTGTTTCGGATTGCTTTTTCTCTATTATGAGGCTGGTTCGTGTTAATACTATTTTTCAGAGAAATTCTCAATATTTTTCAGATGAAAAAGCTATTTGAACATTACTTAAGTAATTTATTTATTATTAATAAAATATTTGAACATTACTGAATACTATATATATATATATCTTCATTTTTAGGGTTCTGTACTTAGAAAATAAAAACGGAACCATTATAAGATCACTCCTGTGTCTGTCTGTCACAACAATTTTACTTGTAAACTATGGAATGTGGAAAGTTGAAATTGGGGGGCAAGTAATAAATACAATTGACCCACATATTTACAGATTAAACATTTACAAATATTTTTAGGAAAACTGTAGAGGGGTTAATTACGTTACGTGAAAAAAAATCTTTTCTTTGTATATTGTGTGTGGTATCGTGTGAAAGTTTTCTTTACGCCGAACTCAAAAATACATTTCTTTTAATTTTAGGTATTATATTTTAAGAGATATCGTCAAAAATGTAGTGCAATAATATGTCCCCTCCCCCTATTTATTTCCGAATCTATTGAAATTAAAATTATGAAAAAAAAACTAGAGGTAGTAGACGTTAATTTAAACCTTGCAGGAAAATTATAGCGATTACCCTAGGTCACATAGTTTTTGACAAAAGCGCATTTTTCTGTTACACTCAAATTCCGATTTGCGGGCATTCAGCAAAGGTGTTGAGGAGCGCTGGAGGTACCTATCGTAGCATAAGTATAAAAGTATTCTTGATAATGATTTTTGAAAAAAAAAATCGTCGGTAATTAGCCGATATATTAACCCTTAAAGACACAGACGATTTGAACCTACATGATGACTCTATGAGCCATCGGCTTTTAAAGCCTAGGTAACAACTTTTAATGAAACATTTCTGTAATACAATGTCCAGTAGCATTATAAAAGCAATAAACGTCAAATTGTTAAAAACAGACTAATTTAATTAGAATTAATCACAAATACTATGAGATTCGCCACTAGTTTGCCTTGAGTAGATCCCTCAGTACGCCTTCCGTGTCTTTAAAAGTTAATTAAAATCCTATCTGGAAAATGCGGCAAAAACCAAGGCGGCGTTGCTCTTTGAGACCTCCTTTCGAAGCACGCTTAGCAACATGCCAAGTTTAAACTCTGAACAAGGTATTTGTTTTAGCTTCACTGTAAAAAGAAAAGATTATTACGATGCTGAATTTAGTTTTATGAAATGCCAAATGAAGTTTAAATATGCACTACTTTTATTGTCAATGCCGAATTAAGTTCATCATAAATGGATTAGGATGAGATTTAAATAAGAGTTATACACAGTGGTGGGATTCAGCCGGATCGCACCGGTTCTGTTAATTTGTGTTGAGTTCGGCGAACCGGTTGTTAAACTGGTACTTCAGATGCAAAAATCGCATTTACGTTAATTTACTGTTTTTAAATATTTTTTTGCACAACAGCTTTTTCTAACCATAGCACTGTGACATGTTATAATTTTTTTTCATTTAATAAAATAACTAGCAGGCTATGCCCGCTGCGCTGGTCCATTTTTCCAAGCGAACCTTGAATCAAACGAAATGGTGAATTTGACCTGTTATTTAAAGCAATATGGATCTGTAACTGGATGTCCTTCCGCAGTGCTGAATCGATATGAACGCCATTGTGCTATTACTTTTTCTAATGTGCAGATAAAATTTCAGCTGTTAAGCTCTAACTCTTTTCGTTCATCATTCGCAGTAGGATTTGTTAAAAAATGATAGTACAATATACAATATTTCATTTTGTATCGGAGAATTCTAGTTAAAATCAGTCAATAATGTGAGAGTTCCGATCTTAGAATTTTCCTCATCTCTTTTTTAAAATTATTTAAAGGAAATGTATTTTACTGTCTCAATGCCAACTTTAAGCTATAAACCAGTTTGAAGCTATAAACCAGTTTTTTTATTGTGTATATTGTCAGTGCCCATGTTATATATGTCCATGTTAAATAGCCTCTATCCGCAATCTAAAAGTTTAGTACTTTACTGCTATTTCAACACTATTGTCGCCAACATAATACTTGGCACCAAACGAAGCATTTGAAAAAAAAAACATTATTGGCTCGAAAGTTGTCATTTTAAAAATATAGCATTTCAAAATTACAGAGTTTCGGGAACTATTTTATTAAATGAATACAAATACATACTGAAAATGAAAGCAGAAATAAATATTATACACTAAAATATTTTATTTTAAATAGAAATTTTCACTACACGCACTATTAGCAATGCTGTAAACATTCCCATTTTCGGATCACCGAAAAATGAAGTTATAACTTAATTTTAATTAATAACAAAAAATATTTTCGATTCGAAATATAGTAAATGAAAAAATGCATGGTTACGACTAAATAATAATTAAAGCTAAAAGAGATTAGCGTTCAATAAATAGCAAGTTACAATGTTTGGCACGGTTTGCAATAAAAATTTTGTACTTTTTCACTATAGGGACCTTGGTGTTTAAAAAAAGTTTGGCGCAATTCGGACATCAGAAAGTGAGATTTGTTGCCAAATGATATAAACAGTTATGAAAACAAACTTGATGAACTATTTTGCTTGTTTATATATGTATTTTAAATATACGTATACAGTAGACGCTGGATTTTACGAACTCGGTGGGACTCATATAATGTGTACGTAAAATCGAAAGTTCCTAAATTGGAGTAACATTAGTTCAATGGGATGCTGGTCCGGACCTGCACATCAGTTCGTAAATTCGAATAATTCGTAAAAAATAAGTTCGTAAAATCTAGCGTCTACTGTATTATTAATGTTTTTGTATGCATATTAAATGGGTTTCTATATAAAATTAGATTATTGGCGTTATTACGTTAAATAAATTGTAAAAAAATGATAAAATATGCTTGTGTATATGAAATGAAACAGTGAATAGGTTGCCAGAAAATATATTGCCAAATTTCCTTCTTAACAAATTAAAATGTTAAAAAGATCCCTGAGTTATTTTCCATGCTGTAACAAATGAAGAACATTGTACAGTCGAAACTTACCGAGTCATGATGTCTTATAAATTTCCATCATTGTCTAACCTTTTTTTCTTTCTTTTCTTTCTTTTTTTACCAAGAAATGGCTAAAATTCTAAATATAATAACTCGAGAACTTTTGGTCGTGCAAAAATTTGTCTCACTTGTTACAGCATGCTAATATTTTTCTAAATATGTTATAGGACACAAAGGACCGCATAAAAATTTAAATTTTGTAAATTCTTTCTAAAATAAAAACGGTGTCTAAGATGTTGAACAATATTTAAAATATTTTTGAATCTTTTTATTCTAAATTTAACGATTTAGGAATTAGCTCTTGATCAGCGATAAGGAATGACGCTCTAACACATAACTAATGGTATTGCCTTTATGATCGCATATTTAAATGAAATTGTTCGTCTTTTAAAAGCACTGCGAGTAAGAAGTATTAGCATCATAAAGAATGAAAAGTCATGAGAAAATTTATTAAAATGCTTGAAAGGCTTTGGAAGGAAAAAGCACACATACAACAGAAAGACGATGACAGTTATATTACTTCAGAAACTTGAAAAAATATCAAACTTGCAGAAGATCATAAATGCTTTAGTGAACTCGGAAACATGTTTTTGAAAACAAAGTAACGAATTAAAAAATTATAGGATACTTAATTCTGAACATTTAAATGGAAGTTGTAGTCAGTTTGAATATAGGAATAAACTACAGTTTTTTCTTCGTCACATTACGGGAATATTTGAGAAGTAATACTTCCACGGAAAGCAGCTGAAGAAATATTATTTATATTTAATGTCACTTATAATTAATATTAATGATTATCGAGTTTTTTTTAAGGTTTTTTTAAATATTTTTCTAAAGCTATGTGGTTTTATTTTAAGTATTCAAAAGGCTAAAAATATTATCAGAAAAAGTGCTTCAAGTTCAACTGAAACGAAAAAGGGGTTTTCAAATATAAACATAATATGGTTAGAGAAGAGAAGTCTACTAACTATTTCTAAGGTATCAAACAGAATGACGATTAGACTAATTGCCCTAAAAACCTCTAAAAGAATGGGTTCCTACTTTTATAGTAAATGTATGAGAAGAAAGAATCACAGATTCGTTAATGTTCGGATAAAGACAAAGAAAATTGAAAGTAAGGACGCTTATCAAGAAGCTAATGTAAATATCTCAAATACCACAAGTTATTTAACATTAAAACTCTTTTCTATGCTATAATCTAGTTTTTTGTACCTCTTTCACTGTTTTATTTAACCCCTTAATTCTCACTCCCGTGATATTCACGGACTGTGTCTTTTACTCAGATTGTTTGATCTCTACCAGTTTTATAAAATAGTGTAATTGGCTTTATTATGGTATCATTTTACCTGTCATTAAATGAGGTGAATATTTCTTTTTCAAAAAAGTGGTGCCTATGAGCAATTTAAATTTCTAAACCGTAAATTAATGCGACCGTTAAGGGGTTAAGTCTTAACTGTCTGAAATTATATACTACCTTTTTGAACTTTTCAACATCATAAAATTATTTCCAGTACGTCAAATCCAAAATAACTCACATTTAGTTTTGCAAGTTTCAATACGAAAATGTATAGTGTGCTGATGCATTTCATCGGCAACTGTTATTCATGGACAGTTATTGTAGGAAAGGTTTTTAAAAGATGTTGCATGTTTTGAACTGAGCTAAATTTTATAATTGATACAAAATTTCCAGATATATCTTTAGCGCATGCACATTTTTGTACCTACAAAAATAATTTTAGAGTGATTTGGAACTAATAGAAGATAACATTGACAGATATCTCTGTGAAATTTGAGACTTTGATGACAAACCTAACATAAAATTATGCATTCAAAAAATCCAGAAATCAAGCACCTACCATTCACAATAGCCGATTTATCAAGATTAACTTTGAAGCAATTACGAGCATTTATCACCAAAGCAAGGATGTAAATAGGAATGCTTTACATTCAGTGAGTTGGTATTCTCACGAGAATAGTCTTCGGCAATACCTCGAGATCTTGATTCAGTTAGTGTTTTTAATATTTAACTGATTGCAGCTTTAGATCATGGACATGGGCTAAGTCTTAAGCTTAAATTTCTGCCATTTTTTGTTATATTTATTGTATTATACTGCAGTATTATTGATGCAGTTTCTGATAAAAAATTCTAATCAAGGTTTCATGATTGCTGAATATTTATTAAATAATATATGTCCTTTCAGAAGGAAACATGTTTCGGGATATTGTTTTCACTATACGAAGTTGTCAAAGTTTTTTTTAAGCGTGTTATTATAATATTGGAAAATGTTTCATAATCTATGTGTGACGCGTCATTTTTCTTTCATGTTCATGCATCAAAAAGGCCAGCGAATCGATTGTTAAAATATTTGAATCCCACCACTGGTTATACAGAATAGCAATATTTGATATTATTTATGCTTCATATCTCTGAACTTTTATGGTATACCCATTCGTACTTTTCTATAGTATATATATAGCTATACCAAACACGTTGTATAGTTTTTTTCAAAGTCTTATTTTTCTTTTAGTAACGATTTTTTTTATTAATACACGCAATAGATCATATATTTATTGTACGGAACCCTCTGAGCGCGAATAATACTCGCGAATGACCGTTTATTCTACGTAAAAGGTAAAGTATATATTAAAGATATAATTGTAGACTTCTTTTACAATAATTGTATTAAAATATGGATTCATTTTCTTTCATTTCGTGTCGGCTTGCTTTCAATGTAAATCTTTTTAGCGGTTTACGTATTTACATGAAATTACAGTCCTGCAGCAGAATAGGCTGATGTATTTTCTTCGTTGCGAGTGAGTTATAGTTTTAAGTTTTTCGGATTGTACTTTATCTCTTTCAGTCAGAGTCCGAATGACCTGGGTTTTAACAAGAGAGCCCTAATTATTTTTCAAATGAAAAACTATAGATTTCACTATTAATGGTGGCCCATAGTAATAACACATGCGTTCCTTTCTGTACATAAGGTATAAAATTATAGACTACTTTATTATAAACGTGTTAAAATATGGAGTAATTTTCTTTTACTTTGGGATTTGGAAAAAGTCTGTCGGTACTTGGGTTGAAGAAATTATTTTGTCGGTGCACGCAGATTCCATTTCTAGGCGTTGAAGAATTTTGAGAGTGTGCCATATATAATATGATTTAAGAAAACAAATAATTAAATAATTTGATAGCATTGCAATTATTGCAGTAAATATAGCGTGACACTAATAATCCAAAAAAGTAAAAAAGTAAAATAATTAAGAATTTGAATTATACTCACACCTTCATCCCCCCCCCCCCCCGCAAAAAAACTATCTGAAAAACTCTACCCCTGAATTTCTAGCCATGACATGAGAGGACTAGTTTTCCTAGGATCAAGTTGTACACAGCTGAGAAGCAATTGATAAAAGAAAATGTCTCTCGTGCATTTTTAGGTAGATTTCGTATGAAATACTACCTATTGGGATCGTTCCTATGTTGGAATTTCTGAAAAATTTTTGCAGATCTACACCGATCATGACCCCTAAAACCCAAAACCACCCTCAGTAAAAAACTTTATCTATCTATCTATCTATCTATCTATCTATGTATCTATCTATCTATCTATATATATCACTTTCTTCTGGACACGATAACTTTCGTAATTCTGCACCAATCTCTTCCAAACTGATACATAAAATCAATGGCCATAAAATCTCGGTCAAGTTCGTTAATGGGCAAAATCGGACCAAGGGGGTGGAAATAGAGAGGGGTTTTGTGAAAACAGAAAACCCCCCATAACTTCTTAATTTTTGTACATATCAAATCAGTTTAAAGTTTTTATTACTTCTAAAAATAGGGTCAAAAATTTATGTATCACAGATTTTTGATAAAGTTAAAAATGGTCTCAAGGGGCGCAAAAAATAGGGTTTTGGGAGAAAAAAAATCATAACTTCGTCAATTCTCAAGATATCAAATCCAATTAATTTTATTATAAATCTCCTTAACATTATCTACAACTTTTATATTCACAAGTTTTTGATAGGACCAATTCGTACTGCAAAAAAAAAATTAAAAACGAAAACAAAAAGGGGGTTTGAAGAAGAAAAAAAACCATAACTCCGTCAATTCAAAAGATATAAAATTCCCATGAATTTATCATATATCTTCTTAATATTGTCTACAACATCTATATAGACAAGTTTTGGATAGGACCAATTCTTACAGCAAAACAAATTAAAAATACATAGCGGTTGATGAAAAAAAATCATCTTAGCAAGGGTGTATTCAAATCCAAACTGCTTATTTTTTGACTCATTTTACAATTCATTTTTGCTCTCAAAGGCTTCCAATTGGTACCTTTTCTTACTCAGAAACTATATAAACTACCGTAATGGTCGATTGTTTGATAGAGGCAGAATATATTTTTTAAAAAGCTGTTAAAAAGGGCACTTTGAACCGAATCTACCGAAGCGGATTGTGTTGGAAAAATCATTGTCACTCAAATCCAAACTGCTTATTTTCTGACTCATTTTTAAATTCATTTTTGCTTTCAAACGCATTTAATAGGTAGATTCGCTTATTCAGAAACTATATAATGTACTGTAATGATCGATTTTTGGATAGAGGCAGAATATATTTCAAAAAATGATGTCAAAGTGGGCATTTTGAACGGAATTTCCCGAAGCGATTGTGTTAGAAACGAAAAATATTGTTCTTCTGAGAAAATAGTTGTTTATATATCAAGTTTTAATTAATTGAACAAAAAATAAAAACACAGGTCGCTTATAAATCTCTTCAAAAATCACGTCAGCAAGTTTCATATTTTTTTATATTAAAAATGAATCTGGAATTATGCCAGAAAATTTCGAGTTGTTGAGCATGGAAAAGTATTTTTTTGAATACCTCCCTAACATGATTCTTATAAAACCAGCTATTATATAAAAATGAAATAAAAACTCGTCAAAAGCGGCCAGATAAAATTGTTAAAGTGGATTTATCTCTAATCATGATTTAGTTTTTGTTTATGAAATTAGTATATTTGACTTCGAAATCTACCTCTGCCTGTAGGCCGGGCCGGCAGGGATTTTTTAAATTAGCCAAAGTGCGATATATGTTTCACCTTAAGAAGGTTCAAATAGGATTTTTATTATTATTATTATTAATTTCTATGCATAAAGCATTTATTTAATGCATATGTTTTTATTGCAATCAAATCTGATAAATTATTTTAGCGTTTGAGCAATTTTTTAGTTTTTGTTTTTAGCTTTAATTTTCTGAAAAATCAAATTCCTTGGGGAGGGGGGGTGATATTGCCCCCCCAGCCACCCTCAAATGGCGCTCCCTGTTGTATTGTTTTCCATCAGGATATACAGCTCTTGTTAGTATGCCCCATAACTTTTCTATAGTGTTAAAATGAAGATATAAAACAGATCAGTCAATGACGTGTACACCATTGGATATAAATCATACAAACGTAGAATTTACAGTGTGAGTTGGAACAATGTCTTGTTGAAACACAAAGTGTGACTCTATAATTTCTTCAGAAACTGGTAAAAATTGTTTATTAAGAACTAATCTCTAGTATTCATACGATTAATTTACGTTGTTCTAAAATTCTCTGATCAACAACGCGAAATTTTCTGACATATTTTCTGACTCATTTTTAAACGTAAAGGCAGGCTGGCAGGCTTAACTAATGAATCGATTTGCAATCAAATAGTGTTTTCCAGTTTTTGATAAATAAATTTTTTATCGAGTTATAAGCAATTCTTGTCACGTGACAAAAAGTTTTCTTTTTTCTCGTGCTGCCGCGTCGGGAATTCAGTTCGAAACGCCTACTTTGGCAGTATTTTCTGAAAGATATCCTTGCTCTCGAAGCTGGTAGACGGGAGGTGCTGGGTTCGAACCCAATCGCGCCCGTCGGCCAAACCGTTTCGGAGTTTTCGTGGTTTTCTTAGAAACCGTGCATTCCCATGCGTAAATACGGGTTAGGTTCCCTTTGAAAGACCCCCACGAAGGGCACTTCCACCCCCAGGACCTATATCCCACGTGTTGATAATTGGCCGTCATTAACACAAACCAAACAAACCTGAAAGATATCCTTCTTTAACAAAAAACGGAAAACGCTAATCAATTACATGGTTTCTGAATAAGAACACCTTCCATTTTCTTGCGTTTCCGAGCAAAAATGAATTCAGAAATGTGTCAGAAAGTAGCTACTACGGATTTGAGAACAGTCTTAAAAACGCATTAGGGGAAAGTAGGGGAATGGCGCTCAGAAGGGTAATCCCGCTCACCCAATATCTCTAAACAGAATAGCATTGAAAATGTGCGATAGGTATCGGCACCTAGCGAGTATCATATCATCCTTAGTTCCCAGTAAGGATTTAGTGCCCATCGGGAGGAAAGTTTTTTTGTATCCTCAAGTTATTAGTTTGAAGTTGTTTTCTTATAAAATTCTACAGCATCTAACTTGAAGGTAAGTGTACACTCTTATTTTCAAATATTAATTTACTCATTATGTCTACAAAATATATACATTTAGCTGTATTTTCATGCTTTTATTTATTTTTGTAGTGCATTGATACGCCAATTATAATGCAATAAAACCCAGCATGGCGATGACGGGTAATGGCGCTCGCGTGGAATCCCAGAAGAAGTGTTGCTAGTGGGCAACTTTTTTAAATTCAAATTTGTTTATTGACACAACTTTTTTGAAATGGTAAAATTTCCCTGTTTTCGCCCTTATTAATGTGGCATTAAACAAGGAGAATTTCACGAGTTCAAAAAAATGGTGAAAATAAGAAAAAAATATAAAAAAAAGTAGCCGACTATATGTCTAAGACAATATGTATGCACAATATGTGTAAAGTGGTTGCAAAAAGTCCGCAGTGGTGTGAACAGCCCACACAACTACATATGTGACTTTTGTCTTACTTAAACGTTGTATTCAAACTCTGAGCGCAATAACCCTATCATGTCGGGCATTACCGCACAATCGATGGTCATTTAAATAAAACGATAAAAAAAATCCCAAAACTTTTATGAAAATTAGTTGATTGCAAACTGTTCATTATGCTTTGGAGCTATACTTCGTTAATAAAAATATTGATTTTTTTGTCCAAATTTGACTAGCTATTCATGTTTTCCCTTAAGTGAGCGCCATTCCCCGACTTTCCCCTATCTTCTCCTTGTTAGCCTAAACTTGTCCAAATATTTACAGCGGTCACCCCCTCTTTGACGTTACGAAAAAACTGTTCTTTTCTTCAGCATCATGCCAATAAAATTGCCAATCAACAGGATCATAAATATCAAACTTTTTTCATCACTAAATGTTACTCTTTTCCAAACATCTTTTTCTAAGACATTACTTCTTGTGCAAATTTTAATTGCTTTAGTTTGTATTTTTCAGTTCATTTTAAAACTGCTTTCCTCTTTTTTTACTTAAAAAATGAATTTCTTCAATGGCCGTGCTACACAGACTTTGAGACAGGGGTGATATTTTTTCTATTTTCTAAAGATCTCAAAGATGTTTAGTCAGAATTATACTCCTGTTAATTAAACGTCCTCGTTTGATTAACCATAATATTTTTTAACCTTCCAGGTGATTTGCTAGTCACATAAGAATTTTTAAATCGCGTATGATCCATTTAAAATCCGTTCAGTTTCTCTATTATATTTACGACATTCCTTCAAAACTGTATTTCCACCTCTATCCTTTGCCGTAAGTTGCTCTTTTAGACATTTCATCAGGGTCATTCCATGGTTACGGACGTAACAAAAAGAGACTTTAAAGCTTCATAAATAATGTAAAAAAAATACTTATTACATGGATTATTTTATATTTAAGGTCGGTCCAAGAAGGATATTAAATTTTGAAATCTGAAAAATGTTCCCATAATTTTTGAAAAAATAAAATCTAGGTGTTACGGACGTAATTCACAAAACAGTCAAAATTGCATATAGTTGCAGTTATTGTCATAATCCTGTGAATTTTAAGGAAGCACATTTAACTTTTTCTTCAATAATTCATTATTAGGGTATTAGCTGTTTGAAACTGCAATTTTGAAAACATTAAAATAATTATTAATTAATACATGAGATAATTAAATTGTTACAGTCGTAACATTTGTCTGTTACGGACGTAACAATTCAATGCATCAAAATTTATTTATGAATTCTAATTCATTTATAATATATTCCCTAATTTCTTTTATAAATTTTAAAAAATAGAATATTCAAATACAAAATCTAGCCGACCAGTGGCTGAGAGGTTCTGCTCTCGAATCTGGTAGACGGGAGGTGCTGGGTTCGATCCCAATCGCGCCCGTCGGCCTAATCGTTCGAAGTTTTCGTGGTTTTCTTCGAACCTTGGATTTCCAAGCGTTAATACGGGTTAGGTTCCCTTAGAAAGACCCCCCACGAAGGGCACTCCCCCTGGGCCTATATCCCTCGTGCAGATAATTGGCCGTCATAAATACAACCAACCAACCAACCAACCAAAATCTAGCCTAATTACAACTTTTACAAATAATTTTTGAAATGACAATAACTTGTTAAACTTTATCATAATTTAAGTGAAATGTTCTCAATCTCATCACTCTCACCTTTTTAGTGCTAATACTTTTATTTAATTTACTTTTTATACTTAAACTGCATGTTTTCAGAAAATTCACACTCTGAGCTATAAAAAATGTATTACATGACTTTATAAATTAAATATTATTTGTTTTATTAAAAAAAAAAAATAGTACTTTGGTTTCACTTTTCATGGAATGACCCATCAGCACTCTAAAATTTACTACTGAGTAACGAAATCTACTTGTGGAATAGCGGTTTAAAGACCTTGATTTTAATAAAAAAATTGCATAAATCAAAGATAGTTGTGTTTTAAAATAAAAAAGAATTGAATGTGGACCTATGTATTTTCAATATCTGAAAAGTGGAAAAAAAAAGAGCCTTTTTAAAATTTTAAATGATTTGTAAAAGTTTTTTTGCTTCTTACTGACGTAGCTTTAGATAATAAAGAACGTTCGAAAATTTTTCATGTTTTTCCTAAGTTAAACGAATTTTTAAGAGTGGGCAAATCTTTATGCAATGCACTGTGGCTCTATTTCAAAGGGTAAGCCTGGCGTATGTCTTTCAACATAAATATTAACATTGTAATATTAATGTTAGTTGTAAAAAAGTTATTTTTCAAGAAAACAAGTTCACAAAGGCCGCAAGCATGATTTGCATTAAATTAATATAATGTATAGGTAATAAACAGTAGAAGTATTAGAAATAATTTGAAAATTCTTCTGAAAGAAATATTACAACAAAGATTAAATGGTTTAGGTGAGGCGTTCCTGGAAATTTTTTTAAAAATATCGAGAAAAAAAAATGAAGTTTTTGAAAATCTAAAGGGTCTAGAATATGTCCTCAAAATAGGTTTTTGTTCCACCTAATATTTAAGTCGTATGACAACCAACGGCGGCTGGACGTTAAAAATTTAACACATGTTCTCGCTCTTAAACAGTTCAAGTTATCGACATTTTATTTTTGACAAATTAAACTGAAATTTTTTAATTGGAGGATAAACTTTAAAAAAAATTAAAACTTTTAATAAATTTGACTTTTTAAACAGTTTTGAAAATGAAAAATTAGTGCAAAAATTGATCTGAAACTTCAAAAATCTTCCATTTTCTGAAATTTTAATTTAACTTATCAATTTTAGGTTTTACATCCAACTAATTTAATATATTTTAAGAATTTGTGCGATTCTTTTTGTTTTTAGATGATTATTAAGAGGGCAATCAACTACACCGATTTACTGTGCACACCGTGCATAGTGATCTTTGCAAGTGTTTAAATAATTTTCATATCAATATCTTTATATGAAAATATTCGTATATTTAGGTAAAAGAAAAATAAATTCAATGCCAAAAACTATTTTTTCTATGTGCATTATTTAAATAACAACAAATATCCAGAGGATAGAAAAAAGAAAACATACAGCTAAAACTGAGGCCGTATCGAGAGAACCTTTCGTTAAGAAATTTAACAAGAATATCTTGGATTTCGAGAGCGATAATCATATCTTTGTCAAGTATCAATTATTCAGTGTGCAGCGAAAATAACACTGATTTTAAATGCCAATAAAAACCAAGCAAAGCAAGATGTAAGAAAAAATAATTATACCTGAAAGTTAAATCTTGTGACATTTCGATTAAGTTATTAAAATCGCATCAGTTAATGTGAAGGAAGTGTTGAAGTCTCTGTCGGAAAGTTTCCGTTGTCTGTTGGAAGTGCTTTGATTTCTTACATTGTTTCTGATCCCAGGTCGTGCAAATTTGTTTGTCTGTGATTTGAGGTGCTATGACAGACAAAAATCAAAAAGGACCAAATTCGGCGTAACAAAATGTATCCGGGAGGTATGCTACGTTTTTATTACCCAGTTGGTTGGTTGAATGGGGTTTTATGGCGCAAATCCTTTTAAGGACATGCTGCGCCAACGTTATTACCCAGTGTTGAATTCAGGATTTATTCTCCAGAAGATATTTCTGCAGCTCCGGGGAAAGTGGGACATTATGAAATTTCGAGAGGTGGGGAATTGTACTGTCAGACGTCTGATAAATATAAAATTTGAAAACTTCCGTAGGGAGAGTTCAATACTGCGGGGGAGGGATATATCCCTCCATTTTGACTACCTCCTGAATTCATAAGTGTTATTGCCGATTCGTGATTCTTGCGTCGTTATTGCCTATTCACGAATTTCACAAACTCTTCGGCAACAAAAGAAAAAATGCCTTCCACTATATGTCACTGTGATAATTGAAAACTGCATGAATTCATGAACCAAAAGAAACCTTGAATATTCCTGTGTCTCTAGATCCAGACGGATCCTTATTTGGAGAAATCATTACTCCAGATCAGGGTGTAATTTTTGCCGCAGTCTGTGTATCCATATTATAAAGCAAAAACATGTACGTGAGTACCACTGACGTGATATTGAGGGTGGTCACCTGACCAATAAATTTCACTTTTACTGCAGTTGCTTTAACTTCTAAACATCGCACAATTTCAATTTTTACACCACCAAATAAGGAAAAAATGCTCTTTCAAATGCAATTTATTTGAAAACAATCTCAATTTACCGATTTTTAATGGTTTCTAAAATCTATATTGTAAAGCAAAAATATTTTCACTGAGTCATGCTGACGTCATGTTAACGGTGACAACACCTGACCAATAAATTTCGTTTTTACAAAGATCAGTTCAAATTTTACCCCGTTAAATAAGGAAAAAAATGTTCTTTCAAATGCAATTTATTTGACAACTGTATCTCAATTTACAGATTTTAATGGTTTTAAAATAATTTTCAAACATGAGTTTTTTTTTTTTTTTTTTTTTTTTTTTTTTTTTTTTTAATATATCTACACCGCGTGCAACCCGATTACGAAATACACTCTAAAATTAGGAGGAGTGAAAAGTTCACTATTTGAAAGAGTGACAGGCATTTTTACTCTTTTCGGAGTGAATTTTATAAAAATACTCTCCTTAAAGAGTGGAATTTTCCACTCCCTAGAAAGGAGTGAAATGTCTTACTCCTGGAAGTGTGACTTACGTATGTATTGCTTATCAACCAATCAGAACAGCAAGGCGACGACACCCTTAAAAGATAAGAAAAATGATCACTTTTTCGTCCGCCATTTTTGGATTAGCAGATTAGGATATCATTAAAATTATTCTTTATGGGATACATAAAATAAAGGTAAGTCTTATTTAATTTTAAGCATTTATCCGTGTAGATATGTGGAATGTTAAGATTATGAAGCTAAAAAAGTGTATGTTGTATAGAAAAAGATTGATCGAGGAGTATTCCAAAGTGATTGTGAGATTTCTTCATGTAGCGGTCTGAAATGTAATTGTTTTAAGGGGACCGGGAAAGCCGTAGCTCCGCCATGTTAAATTCACCAACTTTATGTACCTTTTTCTCAGAAATAGTGAAAGATAGAGGTCTAGATTTTTTAGACTAGTTTGAATAACATGCTTTACGTATTTTAACAAACCATTTTCATTCTAAAATGATTGTGAGATTTCTTCATGTAGCGGTCTGAAATGTAATTGTTTTAAGGGGACCGGGAAAGCCGTATCTCCGCCATGTTAAATTCACCAACTTTATGTACCTTTTTCTCAGAAATGGTGAAGACAGAGGTCTCGATTTTTTAGAGTAGTTTGAATAACATGCTTTACGTATTTTAACTGACCATTTTCATTCTAAGTGAAACTGAAACTGAAAATTAATTATATATTGAAAGTCATTTTTAAATTAGCATTTTTGGTAAGATTTCTCTGCCTAAAATAAATAATTCTCAACAAATCATTAAATCTCTGTGTTAAAGTATACAATATAACATAATATAAGTATTAAAAAAAATCCGAGTTCTTAAGTTTAATAGATATTGAAATAAAGGAACATAAACAGGAAAATCCAAGTTTTGAGAAACATTCAATGAAACATTTAAATTGCCATTAAGCTGTGAAGTATTCTTAGAAGAAATGAATAATTTCAACACTTATTTTTTTTTATATATATAAACATGTGTGACACGTCGTTGAAAAGATAAAAGTTTCAACTGTTTAATGATATAAAAAAGTAAAAATCGATTTTTAGGTCCGTTCGTAGTTATATAAATACGTAGCATCTATAGTCGTCGTTCAGTCCGTCTGTCTGTCTCAGTGTTGATTTCAGGGGATGACCCGGGGGGGACATCCCCCCCCCCACCGGAACTCTATAATATCTTCCCGGAGAAAAGTGTCTGAATTCAACACTGGTCTGTCCGCATGTAACAGCGGAAAAACTACTCAACCGAATAGTTTGAAATTTAAAATATATAATTGTTACATAATTTTGTCGCGTCATTTCAAATTTTATGAAAATCGGATGTATAGTTTAATTACAGGGACAGTCAAAAGTTTTCCGTTGCATTACGGCCAATGTGAAAAAATTATTTCATGTGTATTTTAATGATGTTACAGCCATTTGAACAGAATAAAATTGATATGCACTTATGAAGTGCACTAAAATATACATTCAGTACACTATGCGGTGAAAAAAATATTTATAAAACTAGTTATAGAACGAACGCACCTCATTTGCCACGTTTGACGTGTAATTTCCAACTTGTTTTGTTTATTACTGGGGTTATGATTTTAAAATTTCGAGACTGAGTAATATACAAAAAAAATTAATTATAGACATTCTGCATCAGTTATAAAATTTCCTTCTATTATAAACGCATTTTCTACGTTTCTGATACACTTAATTTTTGGCACTAAACAATAAAACATGACATTTAAGCATTGAAATAAAATGTTTTTTATGCCTGTTTTGAAGTTTATGGATAGTATAGTATATAGTATAGTATTTAGTACATTTTTTAAAAAGTTCACATTTACTTACGTAATATAAGACAATATTTTTTAAAGAGACTAATAACTACTTTTTTACATTAAAATGATTTTCAAATAATAAGAATATTTCTAATGCAGTCATTTACTTTATTTTTGAATTTCCTTTTTTTAGGTGCGTTCGTAATTATATAAATACGTAGCACCTATAGTCGTCGTTCAGTCCGTCTGTATGTCCGTCTGTCTGTCCGTCCGTCCGCACATAACAGAGCAAAAACTACCCAATGGAATGGTCTGAAATTTTAAGTATATAATTCTTGCAAAATTTTGTCGAGTCATTTCAAATTTTATGGAAACTGGATGCATTATTTAATTACAGGGACAGTCAAAAGTTTTCCGCAAAATTACGGCCAATGGAAAAAATTATTGCAAGTGCATATTAATGGTGTTACAGCCTTCCGAATAGTCTGAAATTTTAAATAGGGTAGATGTGCCAGTAACGAACACCTTTCCAGTAATGGACATCCCTTGATGTTTTTGGTTCATAAAAAAATAACTAATAAATATTTAACTTTAATTAATTTTTTTATAATTTCCCCTTACCTGTTTTATAAAACTGGGTTATTGTTGACACTATTAATCAAACCAATTAGGAAGCAGAAAATAATGTTTCAAAGTTTTGCTGTTTTTCTGTGAAAATCTTAATGAAGAGGCTAAGAGCTGGCTTCGTTTATTTAATGTATATATTATTTATTTTCTTTTTATTATGTTTTTCTTTTTCCTTGCAAAATTTGAATGCTTTTGTTTGAGTAGCAATAGAAAACTTAGAATTTTATATACTAACGGTCATTTACGAAATCTCATTTATTTGTAAGGTTTTCAAAGGGGGTGTCCATTACTGAGTTATTACTCGTATATTGTTTAAATATTGTTTAAGAGCACAGTGAAAGAGGGGCTCATAGGGCTTAATACCTCTCCGTTTAAATAAAAACAATTAAGTTACAGAAGCTATTAAAAATCTATTTTCTGTCTTAAATGTTTCCTTATTCACCTCTGAAAAAAAAAGTAATATTCATTAATTTATAGGCAATATTCATGAAACTAGTAAATCTGCAGATCAGTGGCATCAATCATCAGTTCTACAGTTTTATTTTGAAATTATTTTACATAGCATTTAAAATATTCAACTCACAATATCATTTCTTTCATATTTGTAATATTAATTATTATAAATGATATATCAAGTAGCCTCTGGAAGATTAATTGTTAAAAATAGTGAGACAAAACTAAACACTAACATTCCAAAAAATTTTTTTTATTACCTTTTAAATTTCCCACTGTTTCAATAATTTGATAGCTGTAATTGCCCGATATTTAGTATTTTAAACTATCCATCTAAAATAATTAAAACATTGATCTTCTGATAATTACAATAATTGATGCAAACAGTAAATGATTATCACAAATATTTTATTAATTACTGGTATCCTTATTGTTAAATTTATTTGAAAATAACTATTTTGTTTCATTAGTATGTATTCATTAAATTCTGGTTCTAAATACAGTCATAAAAACAATTATATTTATTACTTTTTATGGGGTGTCCATTACTGGAACAGAGTGTGTCCATTACTGGGACAGAGGATGTCCATTACTGGGCTTTCGGGTGTTTTGATATATTTCTATTATTTAAAATTAAATTTCTATTCATATTGCGAAATGCGACTATAAGAATGGTTAAATATTGTTGATAGATTAATATAATATTGAAAAAACTGGAAAATAATAATTATAACTATTAATAAAAAAAATAATTTTAAAAGAAATTCTTTAAGGGTGTCCATTACTGGCACATCTACCCTATAAAATTGTTGCAAAATTTTGTCGAGTCTTTTCAAGTTTTATGAAAATCGGATGTAAAGTTTAATTACAGGGACAGTCAAAAGCTTTCCGTTACATTAAGGTCAATCAGAAAAAAATATATCAAGTGCATTTTAATGATGTTACAGTCTTTCGAACAGAATGAAATTGATATGCACTTATGAAATTCACTAAAATATACATTGCGTACAATATGCGGTGCAAAAAATATTTATAAAACTAATTATAGTACGAACGCACCTCATTTGCCACGTTTGACGAGCAATTTCCAACTTGTTTCTATTTCCGAGATCAATCTTATCTTATAAAACATATAAAATCTATTTTGCTCATATTCACAAAATACAATATCTTCGCGAATAAAAAATTTAAATTAAATATGCCTTATCAGTATTGTATTAATTCCATTTTTCAGCAATAACGGACGAAAATTAGAAATCATGATTAAGTTAAGGAATATGTTTAAAAAAAAATATATACATATTCCAGAGAACTTAAAATTTAGACTCCATGTTCATATTAAATAAAACAAAAACAAATGACAGAGGATAAAAAAAAATATATACATTCTTAATATTTAAATCATGCTTAGAACTTATTTAAAAAAGATGTGAGTTTATAAGCATTGTTTTTTAAGTGCAAAAATTAAAAATATTTTAGAACAATAGGACTTTTCAAAAATAGCAATAATTTAAAGAAAAAGTACGGTTTTATATTTAAAACAAAAATTAAAATCAAACCAAACATTGTTAAACATATAACATCCACCTATTAAAAAGTTATTAATAAAACTTTAAAAGTAATATCTTTATAGGGCATACAATAAAAGCAAACACAAAGGATAAGATTGGAATAAAATATTTTAGTTTATTTCTGTCAGTAATCTAATTTAAATTCGTATGTAACTTTAACTGAATTTTTCCATAAAAGTTCAATTAGTGTTACAAACTATGAATTAAATAAATATTGCTAATAAAGTATTTCATTCCAATCTTTACCACGCTTGTATCTATTTTCCTTGCATGCTGTAAAAGATGCGATTCTTTTAAAATGACCATAAAAGCAAAATAAAAAAAAAGAATCGACTACATAGAAAAGGAACATGCACTCCTATGAAAGAGTGAATATTCACTCCTACCAGGGGATAAAAACCGCACTCCTTTAGCAAGAGGGAATAGTCACTCCCCCGAAAGTGTGGTTATCCACCCCTGTTTAGAGTGAATATTCACTTCCCAGGAGTGACTATTCACTCTTTCAGAGAGTCAAAAATTTCACTTTTGCTCAGAGTGAATAATACCTCTTTAGAGTATCACTCTAAAGAGGTTGGGCATATTTTGACTCTGCGATAGAGTGACTATTCACTCCTCCGAAGTGAATAGTCACTACTTTTTATTTAGAGTGTAGTAACCGGTTTCCTCTTAAAACAATAAATATAGCTTCGTATTTGTGTCCAGGTAATATTCCGTAACGAAATTAAAATTTCATAAACAAATAAATAAAGTACCATAAATAAAACACAAATTTAACAGACATGTTATCGAATTACGCCCTTAAACACTGAATTAATCAGAATCAACAAGGTAAATAATGAAACCTTTGACAGTTTCTTCAGCTATTAAAGGCTGGTGTGCGGCTAATACGAAAGTATCGCGTTTGACAAATTTCTTTATTTGAATACACAATTGATATTTTTTATATAAAAAAGCTTTTTTGTGTTGTTAGTAAGCAATCGGATAAATAAATTAAACGAAAAAAAATTTATTAATCTTTTGAATAAAAAAACAGTTTTTCTTCCGTGTTCTGTAAACCAAGCAGTATGTTCTATAACCTGGAAACCCCGGGTTGGATTCTCTGTTGTTTATAAGATACATAATGCAAAGGAAAGTAAAAAATAAAATAAAATACTTAAGTGTTTAAATAACTTAAAAATCTAAAGTATCACAGCTATGCAAATGAAATAGCAGTGTAAGAGACCACACTTGATTTGATTTAATCGATAGAAGCATCTCTAGTGGTCAAATTCAGAATATGAAGATTACAAATGTGGAGCAAACATTCAAACCATGCTTTCTCCTTCAGATAAAAATTTACAAAAAATTGATAAATTATAAAATAACTTGTATTTAATTCTAATTTTTATTGTGTATTTTTATTACTAATTAGTAGAAAGAAATGCAAGCATATTTAAGATATTAAACCTAAAACAAATTAATAAAATGCATTTAATATTTGGAGAAATCACGTTTTGACCGAATTCAGAGGAGGAAACATGTTTTGATTGTTTGACAAGTGGATAAAACGCTTTTTGAATGAAATAACTTCTAACTCACAAATAATACAAAAACATTATTTTATTTGATCACTGACTTCAGTTGATTATTGATGAAATAAAATGACAGATTATGTTACCTAGCAGTATTCACTAAATATTTACTAAATAAATACTCGTTTGCCAAAAATCCAGTGCAAATGTTAAGAACAATATCTTCATCTAGACAGTCACACACTTCCCCCTCTTCTTCATTGCAGGCTGGTAAACCATGGATAATGTGGTTGTACCATTTGAAGAAATCATCATCAGGTTGATTTTGCCACTGTTCACCATACATTACCTTCAAAAGTTTATCAACATATTTTTTCTTTTCAACTGATATGGCGTGGCTAAGAGAAAGAGATTCTAAAACAACCCTTTGACCACGGGCAACAGTAACTCCCTTTTTAAGAAGATTTACACCATATTCTTCACTTAGATCTTGAAATCTATAATTCTGGAAGCCTTTAACCTTAATAGTTCTCTTATTTTTCTCTAAAACAACCCGTTTCAATTGTGATATGTATGGTAGGTTTCGAAAGTACACATTAAGCGACAACTGTGATTGGCAGACTGGAGAAATCACTGTTTGACTGAATGCAGGCTTTGGAGGAAACACTCTTTGATTGAAACGCCAAGTTTTAAAATTGGTTTATAATCGGAAGGATTTTTTTTTTTTGTTAAAACAAACGGTTATTTCCGTGCAATTTAAGACAGAGTTCATAAAACTAACAATAACTCTTTTTTTTTTTTTTTTTTTTTTTTGTGAGAAAACACGGTTTCAATGTTTGCTCTTCAAACAGAAAATAATTGAGCAAAATGTCAAATTAGAAAGTTTTGCAGAATTAATTAGTCACACAAACAAGTTTTGCTCGCACGGATAATATTAGTAATAAATTGCATGCTACTCTAAAGCGTCGAGATCGATACGCATCATTTTGTATCAAATTTGAAAGAAAAATACCTGAACAGAGACAAAATTGTTATGAGAAATACAATCATTTATTTCCAAAATAGTTATAATAATCAAGGCAATAGAGACCTTATAGGGGCTCTACCTTGCAAAATTCATGGTAGCTCTGGAAAAAGGCTTAAAATATGGTTTTTGGGTCGCTGAATCCGAATTTTTAACATCCCAACAAAATTTCCCCCGGCAACCCCTCAAAATTTTGGTAAAATGCCCCCCCCCCCCAAAAAAAAAGGTTTTTATTAAAAAAATCCCCAAATAGTTGTTTAATTAATTTTTTTATTGTTTTAGGGAAAAAGTATCTAGAAATTCAGAAAATAGACAAAATTTGCAACAAATTAGATATATGACATTAGGACGTAGGATGAGGGGGGGGGAATCTGCCTCGGAACATGCGCGCGGTGCTGCGTGGACTAAGTTGCGCAATTCCACTTAACCACTCACATCGTTTACATTCGCCCTCCCATCTCCCCTCCGAACATTCCCTATAAGGTTTACTTCAAGTTTTTTGGGTCGCTGAATCCGAATTTTTAACTTCCCCGCCCCAAAAAATAGCTTTTTTTAAGTTAAATTTTTTATTTTTTAGGGGAGAAGTATGTAAAAATTCAGAAAGTAGACAAAATTTGCAACAAATAGGATATATGACATTATGACGTAGGATAAACGGGGAGAGGGGGGGGGGGGAGCTGCCTCGGAACATTCCCCGCACGCTGTTCTCAAAAACCAAATTTTTTCAAAAAATCAATTTTTTGGAGGTTTGCCGGGGCAAATTTTGGTGGGAAGTTACAAATTCGGATTCAGCGACTCAAAAAACATAAAGTGAGGCGAAATCCAGAACCAGCATTAATTTTGTCAGATAAAATACCCTATTGCCTGGACTTGCACAACTAAGTCACATAGTGCCGCAGTGTATGTTCCGAGGCAGCCCTCTCCCTCCCCGTTCATCCTATGTCGTAATGTCATATATCCTATTTGTTGCAAATTTTATCTACTTTCTGAATTTCTACATACTTTCCCCCTAAAACAATAAAAAATTTAATTAAAAAACAACTATTTGGGGGGGGGGATTTTGGGGGGAAGTTAAAAATTCGGATTCAGCGACCCAAAAAACTTAAAGCAAACCTTATAGGGAAAGTTCGGAGGGAAGATGGGAGAGCGAATATAAACGATGTGAATGGTTAAGTGAAATTGCGTAACTTAGTCCACGCAGCACCGCGGTGCATGTTCCGAGGCAGATCCCCCCTCCCCCTTCATCCTACGTCATAATGTCGTATATCAAATTTGTTGCAAATTTTGTCTATTTTCTGAATTTCTAGATACTTTTCCCTAAAAAAATAAAATAATTGATTTTTTTAATAAAAACCTTTTTTGGGGGCATTTTACCAAAATTTGGGGGGGGGGGGTTGCAGAGGGAAATTTTGGTGGGAAGTTACAAATTCGGATTCAGCGACCCAAAAAACATAAAGTAAGCCAATTTCCAGAACTACCATTAATTTTGCCAGGTAAAATCCTCTATTGCCTCGACTATTTATATCAAAATAAAACGAGAAAAGTGGATCTACAGTATTAACAATTTAATTTCGAATATATGTTCAAAGAACACCCCGTTGGCCACGACAAAAATTTGCATGCAGGAATTTACACCCTGCATGAAAATTCCTTTACATAAGAGGTATCACATTGTTGTAGTTACCTGCAATATGGCGACGTAGATCCAGAAGAGTTAAATAATGGATAGGAAAGGAATATATTTCGGACAACTGAGGGTATAGGGGTAATACACCTAAACTAAATGTACTCATTATGATGTCCAAATTTGCTATTAAAAATTTTGCTCCATCTCTTTCAAATATTGTTTTCAATGCTCATCTACCAAATTTATCTACTTAGTGGTCCTGGTAAAATCCTGCTTTATCCAGATTACGTATTGTCATACACCTCCGACCATAAATTTTAATTTTAAATAATATATGTTTTGAATTGCTTTATGAATTATATATACAGAATACAGAATTTTACACAATACATGTAATAACCACATAGATCTGTCAATTGCTAACCTTTTGTAAATGCATTTTATTCTGAAATTAAACAAAAAATTAAAAAATAATAATATTAAAATAGATTTTTTTTTAATTTTCAGATTTAGTCTTCCGTTTTTACAATAGTACAATATTTTTGCGCTGGTGTAAAAAAGTACTTTTTATAGAAACCGCTTATTCCCAAAGTGGCTCAGTAAGTGATTCTCGGAGATTGGAGATAGTAGCATGGCAGTTCTGTCTCATGGTATCAGATTGCGTTAAAAATCACAGTTTTATGGGTTACGTGTCTATTGTTATTTAAGAAGTCGACAGAGCCAGCCGATTTGTGAAAGAGCAGTCTACGGCGAATGCTGAATATTTCAGCTAAATTGATAAAGAAATGAACGGAAATTTATTATCAAAGTGAAAGGGAAATCGAAGGTGTCGTTAAGGTGTCGTTAATTGTTAAATTAGTTTTATTTTAAAAAATCAATTGGTTAAGTATGTAATTGTTTTGCCTGTTATAACATTTACTCCCCGTCAGTAGGAAGAATATGAATCTCGAAAAATATGATATTTGTAAAATCCCGAAACATTATAACGCTTGTATGGGCGCTTCACGATCATGAAAACAAAACAACAACAGCAACAACATCAATGGATTCAGCTTGTTGTATTAGAATATCTAAAAATATGAAACTCTTTACAGCCACGATTATTATAACGCGTGCGTAAGTATTTCACGCTAATTAAAAAAAAAAAAAATCAGTGGATTCAGATAACTCGTTGCATTGGAATCTTTAAAAATGTGAAATTCGTTAGAGGTGGGATCAAAATAACACATGCTAAAAAATTCATTAGATTTAGCTAACTTATTATATGTATTTTTAATATAAATAATTTAACCTTTTATGCCCCGAAGGATTTTTAAAGAACCATTAAAATAATTTCTTTAAAATTAATTTAATACATGGATTAATAGTAATACAGTTTAAAATAAGTTATAGATACTTTACTTTATCTTGTTCCAAAAGCATTTTGGTTGCACAAAACAAAAATATATTTAAAAGGATGATTTATTTTTTATTTGCATCTTTTCAGCTTTCTTGACGTTGAAAGAATGTGGGAGAAAAGTTTCAGTTAACCCGGAATTGCTCGCGCAGGGTATGACATAACCATGGTGCGCACAGTTCTTACATTTCTCACCACTATTTTTCGAGAAGTAATCATCAAATTATTTTATCGCAATATTTGTGAGCAATGTCAAAAATTAAATAACATGACGATTTTTGTCTGAATTTATTGGTGACAAAGTATAAATCGTACATATCATGGATATGCGCGAGCATTCCCGGGTTAAGAAATATTATTATATATTTCTATTGTAAGAGCATTATATTTGTGCCTTTCCTAATTCTATAAAATACTGTTGGCCTAAAATAAACCTTTCTTGTTCACTTATACACTATTTAATTACTTTATTATTCATATCTTTAATCTAACCTTTCTTTTTCAACTTCAACTCAAAGCAACTATTTTTATTTCGTTAATCTCTTTTCAATAACACTCCATCTAGCTGGAGTTTATTTTTCAAACTCCTTTTCAAAGCTGGCTATGACGTCATTCTGTTTTCATCACGTCACTTCAATCGCGTTACGAAACTTGCCGTGACAGCTGTATTCAAAACTTTGTGGGTTCGGCAGATAAGAATCTTCGAACGGCAAATGACTGTTTCTGTCATATGTAAATGATGGAATGACGTAACTTCAGACGTATCTCACCGGCAGTTTAAGCATTTTAGCTTTGACATTTCTTCCTTCTTCGCTGCGATATTCCGATAGAAATGTTGTTTGGGGAGTAAAAGGTTTTTAGAAAAACGACTGGCCCTGAAGTCATATACGTTATTTTAATGTGAAAGAAAAACCACCTGTCTTTTAAGAAGCAGGATGGTAAAAGGTCTACAGCATCCTTTTTTTAATTCCAGCTTATTGTTCATGTTTAACTATCCACATAAAAATAATGTCACGAAGCTCTCCTTTAAATATCATTTGCATGTTATATTAAGATTTGCATTTGCTAATACAATAAAAGCAACGGAAGGTTAAAGAGCGAGAATGTTAAGATGCAACTGTTTTTTTTTTGTGCCATTGTGAGTACGCAACTTAAATTAATTGTAAGTTTGTTTTTCATTTAATATCTTTTAAGTTTATTTTTAATTTAAGTTCATTTCTTTGTTTAATTATGTTTGTGAAAATAAACGTTTAGATATTTTCAACTTAACTACGTTTTAGTGTCGTTTAACACTCTGCCATTCTGCCACAGTTATTTCTTTTTCAGCCTATCCTGCGTACTTTACTTATAATTTAAATGTTTTGTTTAAGAAGGCCGATGTATTAGGATATTTTTTGGCTGGCCCGATATACCGGGCCATCACGGGTTATGGACCCCGCCTTTTTTTGCGAATTTAACCCTTTGAGGGCCATAACACAAGCAGAGTACTTTGGCAGAAATGCGTAGTTAGCGGCCATTGATACCTTCCAGTGAATTTTAGTGGGGGGGAGGGGCGCTATTTTTCTTTCATTTAATGACAATTAATGAACTTTTGTTGTATTTTTCGAGTAATATTGCAGTTTATTTAAGGAACTTCGTAAATTTTCAACTTAATTTTTTTTTTTTTTTTGGTACGGTTTTCTTTGTTTACGTATATTTTTTTGATAAATTAAAGTAATGTTAAGCATGTTTATTTGGAATTAGTTCTTTTTCAAAAAAAAAAAAAAAAAAAAAAATACAAATCTTTGAATTTTTTTTTTTTTTTTTTACTATACCAAATTTGTACCGGAATGGCAACTATACCGGTTAGTATTACTAGATTGGATGCCTATAACTATGGCAACTGGTCCTCTGACATTAAATATCTTCTTTTGGAGAAAAATGCGTGGAGTATAGTGAATGGTGTAGAAACTAAACCAGAAGCAGCCCAAGCAGCTGCCCTGAAAGACTTTGAGTCTCGTGAACGCTCTGCTTCAGCCATGTTCTATTTAAATGTGGAACCAGAGTTTAGGCGTATAATTGAAAATATAGATGACCCCAAACTCTCATGGGACAAATTGAAGGTTCATTTTCACCCCGATAATGGAACAAGGCACATGCAGTTATTTTTGGAGATACTTACTTGTAAAATAGAGCCAGATGAGCCGGTTGACATGTTTGCTGCTCGAATTCAACGAATTTCTGACCAATTAACCGCAATGAAACAGCCATGAACGATATATATATATATCATTTCAAGTACTTAGGTACTTGTCCCCTCAGTTTGATAATTAATGCAAACCATTTTAAGGTGGAAAGATGAGGAATTTAAATTTACAAAAATGTTAACAGAACTAGTCGCCGAGGAATCCCGCCTTAAACTGAGAGACCGTGGTTGAAACGAAGGAAAAAGTGCTCGTGCTCACTTCACGAGACCTAAACCTCGCCAGAAGGCTAACTGCTATAGATGTGGACGTCCCGACCACAACGTTAAACATTGTAGAGCTCCAAAGTATCAACTTGACACTAGAGAAAACTTTCCTACACGAGAAACCTCGCCTGGCAGTTCGTCAGCATCCAGAGAATATTCCTTATGGAGACGCAAATCTGACGTATCCGGACGTAATTCTGACGCATCCAGACGTAGCCCTGAGAAACATAGAAGTCGCTACCGAAAGCCTCTGAGACCTGGTAATAAGACGAAGTTCCAGCAGAAACGTAAGGACGATAAAGGACAGGTACATTTTTTTGTGTAATCTAACTTAGCCAATGTTGAAGGTGCCGAGGACGCCTCGATTTTTGATACCGGGGCCTCGCACCATTTTTGCAATGATAAAAGCAAATATGTTTCATTTAAGCCTCTTCATAATCATGAATTAGCCGTTGCAGTTGATGGTGCCACTTTTCCTACTGAATGAACAGGCATGGTAGATTTACAACTAGAAGAGGAAAATGTTCACTTCGGTGACGTAATGTATTTTCCTAGTCTAAGGTGAAACTTAATCTCCGGTTCTCGATTAGATTCAAGGGGAACTAAGTTCAAAGGAGGCAACGGTAGAGTAAAAGCTTATCGGTATGATTACACTTTATTTAGGGCAACACTAAAAAAATGGAATTTACTACATTTACCCAGAGTCTAAAAATAAAAATATAAAGGTACAATTTGAAGCTTCCACGGTACATAAAGATGACTTAAAAATTTGGCGTAGGAGAATGGGGCACATAAGTCCAAGTTTAATTGAAGGTACATATAGGTGTAATGGGGTAAAAGGATTGCCACGAATAACAAACAAAGAATTTCATTGTGAAACTTGTAAACTTAACAAACATAGGCGTGTATCACTTAAACCGATAGGAAACATTAGATCAAAACACCCTCTCGAATTATTACACACTGATGTTTGGGGACCGACTAACGTGTCAGGTAGAGGGGGAGAACGCTTTTTCTTAACTATTGTAGATGACTTTTCCAGAAAGACTTCAATTTACCCATTGCGACATAAATCTGAAGTATTTAAAGTTTTTGTAACCATGTTCAAAGAACTGAAAGATTTTTAGATCGGAAAGTTAAGTCTGTACGAAGCGACAACGGCAAAGAATTTGCTAACAACAATTTCAGGAGATATTTTGAAGAACGGGGTATACAACATGAGTTTACGAACGTTTACAGTCCAGAACAGAATGGCGTTGCGGAACGTCTGATTCAAACGATAGCAGACGGAGCTCGTTCTATTTTAAATGAGAGTAAACTAAATTTGAAATTTTGGCCGGAGGCCGTTCTTTACTTTGTGTACACTTGGAATCGAGTGTGTCATAAGAATCAAAAGAAAACTCCGTTTGAGCTTTATTGCAACCTAAAGCCTTCTGTTCGTCATCTAAGACCATTTGGTACCGATGCATATGTAGGAGTCCCAAAACAATTAAGAAGCTCAAAATTTGACCCAAAGGCGAAAAAGGGCGTAATGGTGGGATATGCTATGTCCACGAAAGTTTACAGAATTTGGCTTCCAGATTCAATTAAGATAATTGAAACAATAAATGTTTCTTTTAATAAAGAAGCCACAATCCCAAAATATCTTAACCATGGTGAACAAGGTCCTATTTATACCCTAAACGACCCTTTTGGTGTCACAGAGAAGCGCAACGGAGACGAACTGGGACCTACTTATATCTTAAACTCGACTACTCCTGAAATTAATCCTTATGTCGAAAACATTGATGAATCCATAAAAGAACCCTCACATGATACAGACCATTCTTCCGAAAGTGAAGAAGCGGGTGAAGAGGAAACTCGAAAATTGAGGCAAGCAGTTTGGATACGAAAAATTAAACCTAGAAAAAAAGGGGGAACGTGTAGACGTTTATTACTATGAACAAGGTCAGAGAGATAGGTTAAGAACGATGTAAGGCAATATTGTTTAAAGAATGGTATAAAATGTGAACCATATCTGTTTTAAGCATAGAATAAACTTTGTGCGAATTGTAATAAAAAGCTAAAATCTTAAACAACGATTTTTACGCACAAATAACATACAAAACGATAAAATACTCATACGATCGTTTCAAGGATACTTCGATCCCCTTCCTCAGTGAGAAGGGAAAAAAAAGAGAGAAATGGGCTCCAAGAACCCCCTGGCTATAGCCCCAGGAACTGGCTTATGGATTGATTGAAAAACGCAGATGTAAGAGTTTATATATCCCAAAGAAATGACGTAAATGAACAGAACTAACCGAAAAAAGAGTCACTGTGCAGGATCTCTCCACACTGGTGAATGAAAGGGGGTGCTGGTCATATCATTTACTAAGATGGAAGAATGTTTATGAATATAGTGAGCTTCGTAAAAGTCTAGATCAAAAACTGAGTTACATTTTTGATTGATTTTTGCCTCTGGATAATTGAACTGGTGGTTGGCATTCCAAAAGTGTTTCGCTATTGTGGATTTTTCAATTTCTTGCTTTCTAACGTAATTTTTGTGTTCTTTCAGCCTAATTCTAAGTGCACGCTTCGTCTGCCCAATATAAGAGAGGCCGCACTCGCAAAAAAATCTGTAAATGCCCCAGGTATTATGATCGTCAATAGGATCTTTAAGATTAGAGAAAGAAATTTTATTGGTTGGAGAGAAAACAACTTTAAAACTAAACCTGTTGAGAATACGAGAAATTTGTGTACTGATTTTAGGAACATAAGGTAAGACAACAACATTTTAAAAATCTTTATTTGCTGGAACAGAATCGGTAATTTTCTGAGGTTTAGATAAAATGCGGTTGATAATATTCAAAGTAAATCCACTATCGATGGCAACTGCTTTTATATAGTTAATCTCACTATTAAATAGATCAGAATTTGAACAAATTTTACGTGCACGGAAAATAAGAGTATTGAAAGCTGCAAGTTTTTGATGTGGGGGATGATTGGACTTATAATGAGGGGGTAAGCTCACAGCAAAAGGTTTACGGTAAACTGTCGTCAAAAACTCACAATCATTACGAATTACCAGGACATCCAGAAAAGCTAGACGTTGTTGAGTTTCAATTTCAAAAGTAAACTGTATACATGGATCAATTGAATTAAATAAATCAAGAACAGCATTAATATTATGTTTAGATAAATCAAGCAAAGCAAAGGAATCATCTACGTAGCGTGTATAAAATGGAAATTGTATTAATTCAAATAATTTAACTTCAAAATAATGCATGTAAATATCACTCAAAACAGGGCTTAAGGGATTACCCATAGCTAAACCTTCCGACATTTTATAAAACTTCCCTTGAAGCACAAAAGTATTTTGTGATAAACAAACGCTGGTTAAAGAAATAAGGTTGTCAATTTCATATTGAAAATAATGAAACTCATTTAATTTTTTTCTTAAACAATCTAAAGCACCTTGTACAGGAACATTTGTAAAAAGAGATTTGGCATTGAATGAAACCATAGTGTAGCCTGTTGGATTGAAATTACGAATACTATTAGCAAATTGAACTGAGTTTTTTGACGTATAAATGCTGTTAACCATGAGGGGGGAAAACTTGGACACTAAATGTTTTGCAAGCTTATAGGAGGCAGTACCAATATTGGAAACGATGGGGCGAAACGGAATATAAGGTTTATGAATCTTAGGTAAAGCATATAAACGGGCACAATTTGTCACAGAAGGTATGAGAGAGTACTTGCTAGAATCAGTAATGAGGGGGGAGGAATTCACAGCAGATTTTATGTTTTTAAGTTCAGAGGTGGATGGATCTTTTTTAAATTAATGTAAGGCCCTTCATCTATTAATTTCATAACATTTTGAACATAGTCAGTTTTATTTAGTACTACAATTTGGCCTCCTTTGTCCGCTTTAGTTATAATGATATCTGGATTAGATTTAAGAGTTTTGAGGGAATTTTTTGCTGAAGTATTCAAATTAGACTGATCCAGCTTTGCATTGAAATCCACATTATTTTTAATAAGATGCCTAATGGAATCTTTTTGCATAGGAGTCAAAGCACTGAATTTGAAAGCCCTTTCAATTGGAGCAATTATATTTGGAATCTCGGGATTTTTATTAACTTCAAAATTGTTGTTTAGCTTTAAAGCATTAATATGATTATCATTTAATTCAAAGTCAGATAAATTAACCACAGTTTGGTTGTTTACTATAGGTAAATTTTCACGGATCCTGGGAGTGAAATGTTCAGATAATTTTGCAAATTTCTTTTTCAGATTTATTTTATGGTAATGAGCAGACGAGCATGCTCTGTTCCAAGAAAGTTTATCAAAAGATGAAAAATCATGATAAGAATCAGCTGCAGAAAGATGCAGTCTGTATTATACATGGTAACACAAGGTAACACATTCATCCATCAGTTAAAGTATATTGAAGTATGTTCCCGCTTCAAGCAGTATGATTTTCCTATATCATCCTTACCAATTAGCAAGGGGATGGTTTACTCCAAAAATCAATCTCCTCAAACAAATCCAGAAATTAATGAAATGCTTCAATACTCGTACAGGAGTGTTCTAGGATGTTTATCATTTATTACAAGTCGTACCAGACCTGATATTTCATATGCCGTCAATATATTCAGCCAATTCCAAAGTAACCCCGGAATTGCACACTGGAACGGTCTGTTAAAACTCTTGGGATATGTAAATCACACGAAACACTTAAAGTTAACATGTAATAAAGTTAATCTCATTGCATATACAGATGAGGATTTTGCATCTAACCGGGACGAAAGAACATCAATGGGTGGACAAATGCTTCTATTAGATAAATCGCCAATACCATGGAGGGCTTTTAAACAGAAATCAATATGTTTATCTACAATGGAATCTGAATTCGTAGCCTTAACTGAAGCAGCAAAAGAACTCTTATGGTTCAGCAGAATTATTGATGAATGCTACGAAAGACATACATTTTTAGGTCAAAGAATTAAACCTACACTTTTAGTAGATAACATGGCTGCTATCGATTTCATAAAATCCCCCATTGAGAATTACAGAACTAAACACATTGATGTTAAGTTATTTTTCGTCCGTGATTTACTTAACCAGGAAATCTTCACAGTTAAACACATAAGTAGTAAAGCTAACTTATCCGACATATTTACGAAACCTTTGACTAAGTTTGATTTACAAATATTTATTCAAGTAATATTTAATACCAAGTCATAAGTTTAAATCTCTTTTTGTATTTCTTTCAATACACCCTCCTTTGAACTTCACGTATCATTTAAGTATAAACATATACTTTTGAATAAAAGTATCTTTTTTCTTTAAGTTAAACCTTTAAGTTTAACTTTGTTTCCAGAAACCTGTATGTTTCTATGTATAATACATGAATGTTTTATGGACTGTTTGCATTTAGTGATTATACAAATTGGAATTTAAAATGTTTATACATATTTTTTTTTCAATTACTCTCTCTCAACCCATGAGCAATTAATTTCCCACTGGAATGTGGTTCAGATCCCATGATAGTTCAACCTCCGGGGTCAGAACGGCCCCAGGAAGGGTCTCGCAGGGGTGAAAATGTAATCTGTCAGAGTGGCCTGCAGGGGGTAGTGGCTTTCGTGGGTGTTCTGGCCACAGGAAGGCCTGTCGCGGGCATGTTATTTTTTATTTTTGTAAGTCCCTCCTTTTTATGAAATAGAAATGCAACATAGGTCCCGCTCATGTGGGAGAGTAGAGGTAATAAAATTCTGTTAAGTTTGATTGTTAAATATTGTTGAATTTTTGAATTTGCATGCATAATGTTTATACATCTGTTATCATATGGTTTTTAATACAAATAACTTGAACATCTCTAGAATATATAGATTAATATGCATTCAGTTAATTCAAGGTTAACCTAATCTTTCATTTCTATGTCATATTATTGAAAGAATGGTATGTTAAAATGTGGGCCCACATATGAAAGCTGAAAGAATTGTATGAATGTAGAAATATATCATTTTTATACATATTCTAATTTTTGTTACTATTTCGGTTTAATGGTCATTAATTAAATTGTTTAATCTATTGTTTGTTTTTTTGCATATATTATCCTGTTACCAGCAACTTATATATTTTCCAGTAAATTGCATATTTAAAAGTGTAGCCATTTTAATGGTGAGGTATCTTAGGTATAATGTAGCCATTTATGGTGAGGTAAAACTGTTAAACTTTTTTAGATTCAAGTCTCAAGAAACTTTATGTACAAGATTAAAGGTTTCAATAATGTATTAGACTGTAAAATTGCATGTAGTTTTTTTCAAATTTAAAACTTTAAATTATTTTTCAATCAACAATGTGAATGTTTGAACTTTAAGGGGGGAAAAGAAAAGATTTTTGTTGTTTAACTTGCTATGAAAAGCTTATAAGAAATGAGTTGTATGTAAAAGTTAAAGATAATATGTAAAGAAAAAAAAATTGACTTTACTTATTGTAAATTATTGTTATTGTTATAAATTGATAGTGCTATGTATAATATATGTGAATTATTGTTGAAAGTTGAAATTATTTTTGAAAATGATTAAATATTGTGCTTTTATAACTATCAAGTATGGTAAATATCAATAACTAGTTTACATAGAAGTAACTGGTATGTACAATGGAATTGAGGGAATGCTTAGAGTATTCGGAAATATTTTTTCTCTTCAAGCTTTTGATTTTCCAGTTTGACTTCTTCTTTTCAGTTCAAGTATAAGTGACAAGGGGGGGGGGGGGCAATTGTTGGCCTAAAATAAACCTTCCTTGTTCACTTATACACTATTTAATTACTGTATTATTCATATCTTTAATCTAACCTTTCCTTTTCAACTTCAACTCAAAGCAGCTATTTTTATTTCGTTAATCTCATTTCAATAACACCCCATTTAGCTTGAGTTTATTTTTCAAACTCCTTTACAAAGCTGGCTATGACGTCATTCCGTTTTCATCACGTCACTTTAATCGAGTTACGAAACTTGCTGTGACAGCTGTATTCAAAACTTTGTGGGTTCGGCAGATAAGAAACTTCGAACGGCAAATGACTTTTTCTGTCATATGTAAATGATGGAATGACGTAACTAAAGGCGTATCTCACCGGCAGTTTAAGCATTTTAGCTTTGACATTTCTTTCTTCTTCGCTGCGATTTTCCGATAGAAATGTTGTTTGGGGAGTAAAAGGTTTTTAGAAAAAACGACTGGCCCTGAAGTCATGTATGTTATTTTAATGTGAAAGAAAAACCACCTGTCTTTTAAGAAGCAGGATGGTAAAAGGTTTACAGTGTCCTTTTAGGTAGCTTTCATTACAAAAAGCTACCTATTGCAGCCGTTCGGAGGAAAACGATTTCAAAAAATTTTGGTATATTTTCATCGATCATGACCCCCAGACCCCGAAACCACCCTCCGTTCAAAATTGATTATTTATATATATATATGTAATATAAGGATGATATAAAGATAAGATCGTAGTTAATGAAAAAAGGAGTTTAATGATTCTAGGTTATAGTTTCACATATTAAATAGAAATTATATTTACAAGTACGGGAGTGTAGGGGGTTTTTCTGCAGCATACGCACTCACAGAATCGTCGGGAGATCGGCCTCTGCTCTCGTCTAGAGCGAGAAAGATACATCTAACATCAACCGCCTCAGAATGAAATCTGCTCTCGGTTGTTACTTGTTTCCAGGCGAAGAGAATGCAAACTGCATATCAGCAAATTCAATACATCTGCTATTCTGCGGTTACAAGTTCTCATGGAAAAGTGCTGACCATATCCTGTTGCTATGAGTTGGGTTTTATGGGAATCTAAAACCACAACTCACACTCGGCCATCTTGTCCGCTTGTCGACCTCGACAGCGCGTTAAATATGCAACAAGATATGTCAAAAAACAAAAAAAAACTATCTAAAAATAATTAAGATCCAAAGGAAAAAAACTGTCATTAAATAATTAAGAAAATTGAGCTAAATAATAAAAAAAATAATTAATTCTGAATTTTATGTAAATTAATGCTGAGCTGCCGTGGGATATCTCCAAAAAAAAAAACAATAAAATAAAAAAAAAACTCAGTATAATATCAATTTGCGTCATGATACCGTCTTTCTCATGAGCCATCATCGGGGATGAAAAATATAATCTGAAAGGCCGTCTGCAGATTATATTACCATCACGAAAACATACTAAAATCTGCCTCATCTTAGGTAGAATTTCGTAAAAAAAAACATCTTTATCCCAACGTGATTCGGGAATAAAATATAAAAAAAAGAGGTTTGCCTCGTCTAAGCAAAAAAAAAAAAAAAAAAAAAAGGATTTCCCACCAAAAGGTTTTTTTTCGACAGCCAGCTCTTACTTCTGTAAAAAAAATATGCGAGGTGGGGGAGGGGGGGACACATAATAATAATATACTTATAACCATAACATATAAAATTATAAAAATACAGGTAAAAAATTTCAAATATATGTATAAAACAGGTACATAATAATAAAATAATAATATTGCTGGCACAGTTCTACATAGTGAAAAGTGTTTTATGCAAAATGAAAAAAAAAAGAGTCACTGCTTGGCAGTCTGGAAAAAAGTTTTGTGCAAAATTTAAAAAAAAAGCACTGTTTTGCACTTGTAATAAAAAGTTTTAAGCAAAACTACAAAAAAAGCACTGTTTTGCTGATTTTATAAAAAGTTTTAAGCAAAACTACAAAAAAAACCACTGTTTTCCTGATTTAATAATAAAAAAAAATGGATTTGCCATGCGAAAAAAAAAAATCACAGCATGGACTGCACAACTGTTTAAATTGAAGGCCACTGTTTCATGTCATCAACGGATGTCGTTGTAATAATGGGACCTTCATGGTTTCCTATTTTTGTAACTGCATACCTGTCAATAGGGTTCACGGCTGTAACCTTATATGGTCCAAAATATTTGGGTCGAAGTTTTAAACCAGTTCCAAACTGTGTACATTGTATTGCTACTAGATCATTGACCTTGTATACCGTGGGGGGTTTTCTTTTCTTATTATATTGGGCGCGGCTGAGTTCATGATGTTTTAAAATGTTGGCTTTTGCACTATGCTGTAATGTTTGTTTATGATCCATGTGTAATTGGATATGTTCCGTTTCCAAGAGTTGTTTTATCATTAAGTCGTCTTTATTTTTCATCTTGACACACGTTAACAGCTCGAACGGGGAAAATTTCGTGACAGATGAAGTCTTGCTATTTATTATCCTTTGTACCGCTGGTACGTGTTTGTACCATTTCGTTGGATCATCTAAATATAATTTCGTCAAAATAGGGATAAGCGTTTTATGCTGTCTTTCGATTTGTCCATTTCCCCGCATTACTCCGGTAGTAATGGGATGGCGTTCTATATTTTCTTGTTCGCAATACTTTTTAAATTCTGAAGAAGTGAATGCGGGTCCTTTATCCGTGATTATTCTTCGGGGATTTCCAAATGTAATTAGTTGTAATTTAAGTTTATCTAGTGCATCTTGCGCCGCCACAGATTTGACTGTATATAACCAAAAAAATTTAGTGAAAGCATCCACTACTGTAAAGAGGCGATTATAATTTTTATTTGTGGAATGTAATGGGCCTAAAAAATCACAATGGTAAGTGTCGAGCGGAGTGTCACCTTTAGGGATCGAGTGCAAAAAACCTTCCTGTTTTCCCAACTTTCGAGAAGCTAAAATGCATGGAACGCAGTTTGTTACGACTGTGCGTGTCAACTCCGGTAGGTTAGGAATAAAAAAATTTTGGGATGCAATTTCTTCTGTCTTTTTAGCAGAATAGTGTCCTTTAGTGTGTATATCTTGGAGTATGCTAATTTGCATTGCTTCTGGAATCACTAATAAATCTCGACCCTGTTGGAGTTTATACAAAATGTTGTTGCGCACCGTGAAGTCGGCTACTGGTGCTTCCGACGCTGCTGTTTTAATGCTGGAAATAAAGGGATCATTTGCTTGGGCTTTCATGATTTTTAGTGTCAGTTCATCGTATGTAATGTGCATAACTGGGTACCTGCTTAGCGCGTCCACGTGATTCATTTTCGTCGCCGGTCTATGTTTTGTTTCAAAATCGAATTCCTGGAGGAATAGAGCCCAACGCGCAATTTTCGGCGTAAGATCCTTTTTGTCGAGAGTTTTTTGAAATGCTTGACAGTCGGTAATGACACGGAATCGAGTGCTGTGGAAATAGACGCGGAATTTTTTGAGAGCTTCGATGACTGCCAATACTTCCAATTCGTAGCTACTTAACTTTTCCTCTTGTGGTGATGTTTTTTTGCTCATATATTGAACCGTATGGAAGTGTCCGTCGGTGGATTTCTGCATGAGAACTGCACCGAAGCCCATTTTACTGGCATCAGTGTGCACTTCGAGGTCCGAACCCGGTATAAAAATGTGTTAAACTGGAGTACTTGTGAGTAGATTACGTAACGTGTACAGCGCTTCCCTCTGCGCTGGTCCAAACTCGAAAGTCGATGTTTTTCGCAAGAGATCGCTCAGGGGCCGTGCGATAGAGGCATACTTGGGAATAAACTTCCGAAAATATCCTGTTAAACCTAGGAGTGATTGCAGCTGTTTAACGTTTTTGGGTTCCGGAAAATGTTGGACGGCCTTAATTTTCGTTAGGGAGGGCGCTATAGTACTATTTTCAATGACGTGGCCCAAAAATTCAATTTTTCGTTGCAGAAACTGACATTTTTTAAAATTAATATCGAGTCCGTAATCAGCAGCAATTTCTAACACTCGTTTGAGTTTTTCGAGACCCTCGGCTTCGGTACGGGCGGGGATCATGAGGTCGTCCATATATAAAATCAACA